>JAOTQR010149961.1:0-19339 GCA_025774065.1 Solanum ossicruentum
TCCTCAAGATGGAGGGGTTGCCCAAGGAGGGTTCCAAGATGCTTTCACATATTAGCATGTGCTGTGACCAACCAAATGATCCAAGGGGTCCAAGCCCTCATGCTCCCACTTAGGCCTCTAGGATGAGGGATTTCACAAGAATGAATCCACTAAAGTTCCATGGATCCAAGCTGGAAGAGGATCCACAAGAGTTTATTAAGTAGGTGTATAAAGTGCTATATATCATATGGGTCAATTCGGAGGAGAAAAAAGAGTTAGCGTCCTACCAACTAAAAGGTGTGGCTCAAATTTGGTTCACCAAATGGTATTTGGAGAGGATAAATGATAATGCTATTCTTTGGGAGGAGTTCAAATTCACATTCCTCAATTGGTTCTTTCTTATCGAGTTAAGAGAAGCAATGATGATGGAGTTATGAACCTTAAGCAAGGTTTCATAAGTGTGAGGGAGTATGCCCTCAAGTTTAACAAGTTTTCCAAGTATGTTCCACATTTGGTGGCAGACCCTAGAAATAGAATGAACAAATTTGTGTCACGAGTGTCCAACTTGGTTAAGAAGGAGTATCGTACCGCCATGCTAGTGAGTTATATGGATTTGTCTCAACACATGACTTATACCGAGCAACTAGAGGGGGTAAAAGCTTATAAAAATAAGAAGTGGTAAGTCCAAGAGGGCTCATTTTAAAGGTGGTTTCCAATGTTCCAAGGGTGTCCGGTTTCCTCAAGGCCACAAATTCCAAGGGTCTTCCAATACTCCTAATAAGAGATTTACTAATGATAATCCAAGATTCCAAGGTGGTAATGGTGGGATGACTCATCTTAAGTGCCAAAGATGGGGTAGAAACCATAGTGGCCCATGTTTGAGAAACTCATATGTTTGCTTTGGTTGTGGAAAGTGTATTAAAAGGGTATTGATTGTCCTCATGCTCAAAATAAAGGTAGAGATGGTCGTCCTCAAGGTCAAGGTTATAATAAGGGTCCTAGGGCAAAAGGAGGCCAATAAGGGGGTGCTCCACGCCAAAATAAATTCTATGCTCTTCAAGGAAGTTAAGGGTTGGCAGAGATGCCTGATGTCATCGCCTATATGTTAAAGGTTTTTGATTTTGATGTGTACGAATCAATAGATTCAGGGTATGATGTTTTCTTCCATTGCTCCTTTTATTACCAAAAATCTTTATGTGAGTCCAGAATTGTTGTGTGAACCGTATTAAGTGTCTACCCATGTTGGTGAGTGCATTGCTGCTAGAAGATATATAGAAATTGTCCAATGTTCATATTGCATAAGGTCTTGCCTTGTGACTTTATTTAATTAGACATGGTGGATTTTGATATAATTCTTGGGATTTATTGGTTGCATGCATATTAAGTTTCGATTGATTGTAGAATCCGTAAGGTTAAGATCCAATTCCCTAATGAGCCTGTCCTTGAGTGGGAAAACAGTGATGTGGTGGTCAAGGATAGATTAATTTCTTGTCTTAAAGCCCAAACATTGATTTCAAGGGTTGCCTTTATAATCATGTAAGTGTTAGGGATGTTGAGTCTAAAGTCCTTCTTATTGAGTCAATTCTGTTAGTCAATGAATTTCTTCATGTCTTTGTCAATGAGCTTCCTGATGTTCCTCCCAAAAGGGAAATAGACTTTGGTATATACCTCCTTTCTGCTACTCAACCCATTTTTATTCCCCCTAACCATATGGCCCCGGTGGAATTGAAGTAGTCAAAGGATGAACTAAGGGATTTATTGGAGAAGGATCTTATAAGGCCTAGTAAGTCACCTTAGGCTGAAATGCTGTTATTTGTGAAGAAGAAGAATGGTTCTCTTAGAATGTGCATTGATTACCAACAACTAAATAGGGTTACCATGAAGAACAAGTATCCTCTATCAAGGATTGATGACCTTTTTCATCAACTACAATGGGCTAGTCACCTTTGTAAGATTAATCTTTGGTCCAAGTAACACCAAGTGAGGGAGTGTGATATTCCCAAGATGGCTTTTCCGACTAGGTATGGGCACTTTGAGTTTGTGGTTATGCCCTTTGGGTTGACTAATGCACTGACTATGTTTATAGATCTTATGAATAGGATCTTTAAACCCTACCTTGATATGTTTATGGTGGTTTTTATTGATTTACTCCAGGAGTGAGGAAGAGCATGTGAATCATTTGAGGGTGATGTTGCAAACTTTAAGAGAGGAGAGCTTGTTCGCTAAATATGAAAAATGTGAAGTTTGGTTGAAAGAAGTTGCTTTTCTAAGGCATGTGGTATTGGGTGATGGCATTAAGGTGGATCTCAAGAAGATAGAAGTGATAAGAAATTGGGCTAAACCATTGACTCCATGGGATATTACGAGTGTCTTGGTTTTAGTGGGGTACTACCGGAGGTTTGTGAATGACTTTTCTTCTATTGCTTCTCCTATGACAATGTTGACCCAAAAGAAGGCAAAATTCCTACGGACCAATGAATGTGAAAAGCCTGGGCAAATCTTGAAAGATAAGGTTGTCTTCCTCGTATCATAGTTGTACTGGAAGGGTTGGAAGGGTTTGTGGTGTATTGTGATGCATCAAGAATCGGGTTGAGGTGTGTTTTATGTAAAATGATAAGGTAATAGCATATGCCTTGAGACAACTTAAGTTGCATGAGAAGAATTATCCTACCCATGATCTTGAATTGGCAGCCATGGTATTTGCTTTGAAAATTTGGTGTAACTACTTCTATGGGGTTCATGTTGATATGTTTACTGACCACAAGAGTCTCCAATATGTGGTCACACAAAAAGATCTTAAGTTGAGACAAAGAAGGTGGTTAGAGCTCCTTAAAGACTATGATATGAGTGTGCATTATCATCTCGACAAAGTTAATGTTGTGGCCGATGATCTAAGTAAAGTGTCCATGGGTGGTCTATATCATATGGATAAGGATGGCAAAGGGGTGGCTAGAGAAGTCTAACAATTAGTTAGATTGGGGCTTAGATTGGATTTAGATTAAAATGGTGGTGTAGTGGTTGTTTATGGCTCTTAATCTTTTTTGATTGAGGATGTAATGTTAAAATAAGATCTTGATCCTGCTTTGATAGAATTGAAGACCTTGTTGAAAGAAGGTAAAGTAGAGGTTTTTTCCTAAGGGGGAAATACTGCCCTTAAGTACCAAGGTAGATTGTGTGTGCCTAATATTGATGACTTAAGGGAGTTGATCTTGAAGGAGGCCCATAATTCATCCTATTCTATTTACCCTGGTTCTACATAGATGTATAGAGACCTTAGGGAGGTGTACTTGTTGTGTGGTAAGAAGAGGGACATTACCATGTTCATATCCCGATGCAACCATTGCCAACAAGTGAAAGCTGAAAATCAAAGGTCTAGTGGCCTAGCCAAGACATGGAAACTCCTACTTGGAAGTGGAAAGAGATCACTATGGATTTTGTGGTTGGGTTGCCTAAGACTAGGAAATACTTTGACTCTATTTGGGTTGTTGTGGATAGAATGACAAAGTAGGCTCAATTTCTACCGGTCAAAACAACTTATGGTGCCGAAGATTATGCCAAGTTCTATATTCATGAGTTGAAAATTGCATGGGGTGCCCTTGTTTGTTATTTCGAAACATGGTGCTCATTCACTTCTCACATTTGGAGGTCCTTCCAAAGAGGTCTTCGTACCAAGGTTAAGCTTAGCATGGCTTTTCATCTACAAATGGATGGTCAAGCCGAGAGAACTATCCAAACTCTTGAGGATATGCTTAGAGCTTGTGTTTTGGAGTTTGAGGGTAATGAACATCTTCCACTTATTGAGTTTTCTTACAACAATAGATAGCACTCAAACATTGGTATGGCTCCTTTTGAAGCTTTATATGGTAGGCATTGCAGATCCCCGGTTGAATGTTTTGAAGTGGGGGAGAGGGCTTTGCTACGTCTGAATTTTGTTATGGAAGCCTTGGAGAAGGTGAGGTTGATAAGGGAGAGAATGAAGAAATACAAAAGTATACAAAACTCCTACTCTAATGTGAGGAGAAGAGATCATGAGTTTAAGGTTGGTGATTGGATTTACTTGAAAGTCTAGACCATGAATGGTGTGGTCCAATTTTGCAAGAAATGGAAACTATGCCCAAGGTTTGTGGGTCCTTATAAAGTTTTGAGGAGAGTTGGTATGGTTTCATATGAGTTGGAGTTGCCTATGGAGATGAATATGGTTCATCCGGTCTTCCATGTATCTATGTTGAGAAAGTGTGTGGGTGACCCAAGTGCTATAGTTTCCTTAGATATTGTGGGTGTTGTAGATGATACTTTGACCTATGAGGAGGTATTGGTGGAGATTTTGGATGGACAAGTGATGAGGTTGAGAAACAAAGATGTAGCTTTCATCAAGGTACTTTGGAGGAATCAACAAGTTGAAAGTGCCACATGGGAAGCCGAAGCACACCTGAAGAAGTGGCACCTATATCTCTTCCATTCTACTCAAGTCAAAGGTAGTTATTTAAGTCCCCTATATAAAATCCATTCTTAAGTTTCATCCCTCATGTCATTTTGCATACAGTCATGATTATGGTAACAAGTTTATGGTGATTTTTGACATTCATTTTGAAATTTTTAAAACATAAGTCTAAATGTGTTTGTTGCAGAATGTTGGGCTGAAATCTTCATAATTTCTTCTCTTATGCTTGTTTCTTTGACATTCAAGGATGAATGTTTCCAAGGGGGAGATATTGAAATGCCCCAAAATTTGCTTCAGAATGCCCTACAATCGTAATTTTTATATATCTCAAAATCCGTATGTGATCTCAAAATCTGACATCATATTCCCGATCAGGGGGGAAAAATTGAGTGGGAAATGGGTATAACCCAACGAAAAATAATTTTCACTAATTTTCGATTACCAATGGTTGTCCACGCCTAGGGCGCAACATGCCTGGGTCGTGCCACTATCTATTTCCAAGTCCGCATTTGGTTCGTGATACCCTAGTGGCATGGACCAGTGTATTACTTTGCTTAGTTTTTCTTTTTTGGACAAGGGCAATGGGGTCATAGCCTCATGCACGTCTTAATCATGAAATCACCCTTTCTTCTCTATAACTCACAAAACCCTCTAAGACTCTATCCATTTCTCATTCAAATCTAAGGATCTCAAGCTCAACTTTGGGACTCAAGGATTCATTTCAAGCTCTAAGACTGCTTTAAGATCACCTCAAAGAATTCAAGGTTTAAGGTGTGTGGGTTTCATCCATTGGATCCTTTCACCCATGGATCCCAACCTTCCCTTTTCATGAAAATTGCATGTTTTCAAGTAGTATTACCTATATGTATCTCTTATATGGATTATGAATATAATCTATGTTGGGGTTTTATGAAGTATTAATTGATTGAGTATGACTATCTATTTCAAACTTGTTCCATGAATTGATTATGTCTATTGAGATTATGAATGTTTTGAGTTATGAAACTATGAATTATCATGGACTTTTGTAATTGATTTCAAGGAACCAATATGAGGGTTTTACTGCATGTTGGTGGGTTGATTTGCATTGAGTTTACTCATCTTATTTCACTCTTGAATTGCATAATGCTGAACAAGCATTATGAGCCCACCATATGTTTGATAAAATGACATGACAAAAATTCTCTACTTATTCATGATCAATTACATGATTTACAAGCTAGGCGACTTCATGATGATTAAGGTCTTTCAAGCATGTATTGAATTCGTGAAAAGTATCTACAATTTTACAAGTACCAAGTTAATCCCCATTTCAAGATTTGTACATCTTGTGAGCCATTAATGTTAAAGAAAGGGTTCATGTATGATTATGGTCTACTGTTATTTTAAAGTTAGACTCACTACTAGAGGCCAAGAATGTTAATGAGATACTCGAGTCATGTTCTTACAAGCTATTCATGTTATGATTTAAGTATGATTATTTCAACAATTCCATGGGATTTGAATTAGTACCAATTAAGGCTGAAGATGGGGCCTCGACTCAAGGGATCCTTACATAAAGACTTTAGTCTCTAAACTATGTGCCACTATAGGATTATGGTTATTACTGTTGCTACACTAGGGGACCATTTAGTTCATGTTATCATGTTTGGTTTGCCTTGGGAAGTAGAACATACTTTCACAGGGAGGGGGGTGTCTTGCTTGGTCACCTAAACCGAGGGGGTGTCAGACCTCGGAGTCCAAGTTGTATCTACTTGGTCTATGTCAGTTGAGGTTACTTCCCACATATTTATGATCTCTATATATTGTGAAAGATGAATGATTTGCAAGCATGTTTCATTATGAGCATTGATCATGAATACCATTTTGAGATTATATATCCATTATTTATGATTATGCATTTTGATTATATTGGCACATGTCTTGTTTCATTGGATCCCACATACTTAGAACATTCAAACGAACTAATGGATACTCTATGCCTACATGATATTACCATACAGGGATGGGAGCTCCTTTTGGTCATCCTCCACGTGGCTAGTTCGATACTTCATAAATAAGCATTGGTGAGTCCTCAAGTCTGAGGACACTATCTATATTACTCTTTCTATTTTGAGACTTCATTATGTTGAACACTTGTTATTACATGGGTGAGCCCGGAAAGTGTCTTGGCCCCCACTCCGTCCTAAACTAGAGGTGTTGTTGGATATTATGATGTACTTATTCTATGAACTTGACTCTTTCATGCTTTTATTATTATCAAAGATCGCCCTTAGCCTCACTTGCCTTTTATTATATCTCTTGTTATTGTTTACTTTGTTGCCGCAACCAAGGATGTGTGATTGATATGCTAGGAGGCTTGTTTGGAGTCCCTTCGTTATCCTCGTTTACCATGTCACGTCTAGGCCCTAGGCTTGGGTCATGACAATATGTCAAGTTCCCCTCAACTTCAATGCTCTCTAAATACATAACACAACTCGCAACACTAACAAATATCCTCAACATGGCCATATGAAATATCGGATAAACCATATAAATTTTTGATGGAAAGTCCAACCTATATGTCATCTTACCAATTTGCTCTAAAATCCCATTTGTTCACACATATTGGGTACTTAATTTATCCTTTCTCCCTGACTGTATCACACCATTCATGGTTAAAACCATTAAATACACCCAGTCTTCTACATGGAATTTAATGTCTCTCTTCCTAATATCAAAATGAATGTTTTCACTTCAAGATATATTCACTTTTTCCCTTACGAGTTTCAACTTCTCCGTGGCATCCAACACGAAATTAGAATTAATTAAGGCCATGTCACTAATTTCTCACCACCCATCGAGAACCTACATCTTCTCTCATATAGACACTCAAACAGTGCAATCTCAATACTAGCATGATGACTTTTGTTGTAGGCCAACTTAATGAGAAGTCGATGGCCATCCCAATTAACTTTAATATCAAACACACAAGCCCTCAACATATCTTCTAGGATATGAATTATCCTTTTAGGCTGTCCATTAGTTTAAGGATAGAAAGAACTACTCAACATCACCTCAGCTCCAAGTCCTTTTTGAAATGTATTTTAAAAATGAGAAGTGTATTGGGTACCATGATCCGATATGATAGAAAATAGTGCACCATGCAATCTTACAAACTCTTGTATGTGTATCATCGCATAATCTTTGAAACTAAAAGTGACCTTCACCAATAAAAAATGTGATGGCTTAGTCATTCTATCCACTACTATCCAAATGGAATCATACTGCTTGCAAGTACAAGGCAAACTTGTCAAAAAGTCCATATTCACATCTTCCAAATTCCAAGTAGCAATATCTATATCTTTGGCCAGGGCCACATAGCTTTTGATGTTCCACCTTCACCTATTTGAAATTAGAGCACTCCATCCCAAGCCTATCTAGATTCTTCTTCATGTCATTCCACCAATACACTTCCTTCAAAATTTGGTATATCTTGGTTCATCCGAGATGTATGGCATATGAAGAGTTATGTCCTTCATTAAAAATCACCTCCGTTAGATTATCGACATTAGAAACACACAACCAGCCTTGGTAGCGAGTAACACTATCTCTTTGGGAGAAAACCTCTACATTCTTTTTAGATACTAAATTCTTCAACTCAAGTAAGGCTCAATCCAGCTCTTGTTTTGCCTTGACATCTGTAACCGCTGATGATTTAACACAATTTCGTACAATGATACCACCCTCATTAGAGTCACTCAACCTAACCCCCAAATATGTCAAATGGTGTACATCCTTCACAAACTCCCTATTGGCCTCATCAACATGAACCACACTAGCCATAGACAATCTACTAAGAGCATCAGCTATAATATTTATCTTGCTTGGATGATATTGCACACATATATCATAATACTTAAGGAGCTTAAGCCATCTTCTTTACCTCAAATTTAGGTCTCTTTGACTTAACACATATTACAAACTCTTACGAATTGTAAATTTGTCAAAATGCTCGCCATAAAGGTAATGATGCCAAAGCATTAAAGCAAATAGTAAAGGTGCTAATTCAAGATCATGAGTTGGGTAGTTTTGTTCATATATCATTAACTGTCTTGGATCATAAGCTATGACCTTACCATTTTGCATTAGAACATAACCCAAACCAATACTAAAGAATCACAATATACCACAAGCCCATCCAAACTTTCTGGTAATGTATAAATAAGTGTCAATGTAAGATGATCCGTTAGTGTTTGGAAACTCTTCTCATATTCGTCCGAACATCAGTATTTCGCCTTCTTTTGGGTTAACATGCTCAAAGGTATAACAATGGATGAAAACCCCTAAAAAATCTTGGGTTGTACCCAGCCAAACCCAAAAAGCTCCTAATATCTTAAGGAGACAATGGTCTACGCCAATTCCTTACCTCCTTGGTCATATTCAGATCAAACTTAATACAATCAGTAGACACTACGTGGCTAAGGAATGCCACCTCTTTAACCAAAACTCATACTTGCTGAATTTTTCAAACAACTACTTCTCTCTCAAGGTCTGAATTGTAAACCTAAAGTGACCCATATACTTTTCCTCACTATGGGAGCTGATTAGAATGTCATTTATAAAGACCGAAGATAATGTATCAAGGTAGGGCTAGAAAACCCTATTGTTAAGTTCCATAAACACCACCAGAGCTTTGGTCAACCCAAACGACCTAACCACAAACTCAAATTTTGTCGTGCCTTATCCGAGATATCATCTTTGGAATATAACACTCCCTTACTCTTAATTGATGATATACAAAATAGAGGTCAATTTTGGAGAAATAAGTAGCCCTTTGTAATTGATCAAAGAAATCATCTATTCTCGATAGTGGATAGTTTTTCTTATTAGTAAGCTTGTTAAATTATCAGTAGTCTACACACATCCAGAGTGACCCATTCTTCTTCCTCACAAACAATACGGGAACACCCCACGGTGAAATTGCTTGGCCTAATGAGACCTTTTCTAATGAGTCTTTCAACTGATCCTTCAACTCCTTTCACTTTTTCGGGGCCATTCGTGAAGGAGGAGTACATATAAGATAGGTATCGAGTAAGGAGATCTATGAAAAAATCTACTTCTCTTTCAGGAGAAAGTTGGGTAAGTCTTTAGGAAAGTCATCAAAAAATCCATTCACAATAGTAATTGACTCAAGAGTAGGAGGCTTGAAATTGGCATCCCTAACCCCTACTATATGTAGATACATTCCCTGGAATTCAAGGACTTTAAGTAGGAAATGAATCAACCTTTAAATGCTGAGTCACTATGTAATACCACGAGAATTTTGATATTTGGAATATTACATAATAAGGTAAAATGTTGGTAAAATGGCCTTGGAGGATTTTAAGCTCAAGTAGATTGCAAAAAATATTTTTAGAAAATTACTTATGTAGTAGGGTCTGTGACAAAGGCGCGTCTCAAAATATTTCAACTTGGATAAACTTTTTCCTAATCTGCCAACTAACTTCTCCAAATGAATTTTTCACGACCCAAGCCTAGGGCCTAGACGTGACATGGCGAATGGAGAACCCGAAGGGGCCTCCAAAAAATGCTTGTCAGCATATCATTCACACATCCTTGATCTCTGAAGCAAAATAAGAATTAACAAGTGATGTAAATAAAAAAGGGAAGCGAGACTAAGGGAAGTTTTGATATTGATAAAGCATAAAAGAGTCAAGCTCATGGCATAGACAAATCATAGTATCCAACACCTCTAACTTGGAATGGAGCGGGGGCCAAGACACTCCCCAAGCTCACCCTCATTATAATAAATATTAAACATAAGAAGGAGTATCAACATAACATGAAGTAAGTTGATGTGATCCCCTGAATTAAGGACTCACCAAAGCTTTCTCCGATAACCAAACTACCCACGAGAAGGAGGATGATCATAAGGAGCTCCGGTTCTAACATGGGAATATCATGTAGTCATAGAGTATATGTTAGTACATTAAAATGTACTAAGTATGCGGAGTGAAATGCAACGAGGACATAAGCCAATATATTCAAAATGCATAATCATAATCAAGGGATATATAATCTTAATATGGCATGCATGATCAATACTTTTAATAAAACATGCCTATAATCACCCAACTTGCATAATATCCCATACCTATATAGGAAGGACCCTAATCGACATAGATCAAGCGAGATACTACTTGGAAACCAAGGCAAGTTACCCCTTTGGTAAGGTGATCGAGTAATATCACCCCCTCAACAAGGTGATAGAGGCATGCCACCCCTCGACAAGGTACGATCTACTTGCCATGGTAAACTATACATTGAAGAATCCGAGGCATGCAACCCCCTTGTCAAGGTTATTGAGGGATGTCACCCTCTCGACAATGTGTGGTATAACTAGAGATGAATAGAGTAGAAATCATAAAAGGGATATTATATAATCCTATGTGGCACATAGTTTAGAGACTAAAGAATTTCTATAAGGACCCTTAAGTCGTACCCCATCTTAAGCCTTAATCGATGCTAAGTCTAATCCCATGAAATCCTTGGAATAATTGTAACTTTACAAACATGATAACATGACACAAGTAGCTCTTAAAAATGCTTGACCTCTACTAGTGATCCTAACATAAACATGAGAGTAGATAATAATCATAAATGATCCCTTGCATTAATATGAATGGTTCATAAGAGGTAAAAATCTTGAAATAGGGCTCAACTTGATACTTGCAACAACGTAGGTACTTTTCATTATATCAATACATGCTTGAGATCCCTTAATCATCTTAAAGTGAGTTGACTTGTAAATCATGTTATAGATCATCCATAACAACCCCAAAAAGTTCCAAAAAATGTGGCTCAGAATGCCTGAAATTTTACTGTTTATACATCTCAAAATCTATTTGTTATTTCAAAAATTTGACTTTGAATTCTTTTTCAGGAGGTCCAAATTAGGTGGAAAAGGATCTAACCCCGATTTTAGAGCAAGGATTTAGCAATTACAAAATTCTAAGGTGCGATTTACAGAGGGGTTACAGTATCCCCCTTGCGACGTGCCCCTACTTAATTTGCGACTCTATTTTTCAGCTTTGGTCAAAGACTTTAAGCCTTGGATGTAAATTCTCCTATACGTGGTTTTACCTATACTTAGTCATATTTCACCCTCATACTACCCTAAACGTTTTACAATACTCACTCAAACAATTAGTCACATTTTCACTCCTCAAACTCATGTCCCAAACCCTCATCCCAAGCTATGATTCTCCTTCAAGGTTTTTCTTCAAGCTTCAAGTCTCCATATCCAATCTATACCAAGTTCATCTTTAAGCTAATGTATGTGGGTTTCTTTCATAGGTTCCTTTCTCCATGATACCCAAATATCCTTTTACATAAATTGCATGATTTAAAGTTGATTTACAAATGGGTATTGATCATTATCAAATTCACTGCACACTATGCCAAAGCTATGTAAAGTTATGACTGTTTTTCTATGTTTTGAGCTCTAAATCTTGTATCTAATGTTAATTTTGATTAGCGATTTTGATTTGAATTTCTTAGACGTGTTGCAAGGTGTTGGTTGATGGTTTTATAACGGATTTCGTTGCATGATTTAATCACTAAATTGCATGGTCTTTTACAACCATTGCTCACCAGCAAAGTGTTTGATAAAATGTCCTACTGGGATTTCTTGAGGAAATGAAGGTCCAAAACATAAGATACGATATGAATGATGTTATGATGATGTAATGAGCTTATGTATATGATCTACTACATAAAAAGTGTTGCATTAGACCATACCCGGGGGGACAAGAGACTAGATAAACATGTTAAGGGTTTATACTCCTCAATTATGCAAGGGGTTTATACTTCATCACCATTTTGGTAAGGTGTAATTACCATCAACCATGTGAGGGGTTTATACCACACAACCACCAAGGAGTTTATACCTTGAACAACTAGCTTGGTCTCTTCTTCACATATGCTATCCTATATGAGCATGAATAACTTAAGCTTGTTTTATTTAAGCATTACACATATATGCCATATTGTTATATTATGTTAAAAGCTTAATATTATGCATTTTGATTATGATGCCTACTTACTACTGCATTGCATCCTCATACTTAGTATATTGAATCATAGTAACGTATACTTTATTCCTACATGTTGCTACCATGTAGGAACTGGTGCCCAAGTTGATCATCCTCCTTCATGTGGCTAGTTCAATGTTATTCAAGCTAGTTGGTGAGTCCTCCACTTAGGGGACCTAGTCTATGCTCTCTCAATATGCATTGAGACTCCATTTTTATGTTCTATTAGACTATGAGGGTGAGCCCAGTTACATTGTCTTGGACTCTGCTTATTTCTATGAAGTAGAGGTGTTTTTTGGACATATTAAGTATCTATGATATGATTTCACCTCTATTATTCTGAACATGATATTGTGTAAGCTTTCGCCTTAGCCTCGTCTTCCTCATTCTTTAATCTTGAATATTTGATTTTTTCTCTTCCATGATCAAGGATGTGTAATGATGCTTTATGTGGCTTGCTTGGGGTCCCTTCGGTTTCCCCTTGTGCCGTGTCACGTCTTGGCCATAGGATTGGTCTATGAAAAATTTGTTATCAAAGAACTAGGTCGATATGCCCTCGTAGTCCAATGCACCATATTGATTAGAGTCCTATTCATGGTTGTGAAGCACACCATGATTATTGTCATGGACTTGGTCGTAATTCCAATGAACCGTATGTCCTAGCAAAATTCAATGCTCAAGTTGCTAGTCCGCCTAACTCCCGAAGATTAGCAAGACTTATAAATACTAAGCTTAAGAAACTTGACGAAGGAACTTGGAACTTTGGAGGAACAAAGAAAGAACTCTTTATTAGAGAGAACTTGGAAGCTTTACAATGCTTGATTGTTTGTTGATTTCTGGATGGTGAAAGTGAGAAGCCTAAGGGGGTATTTATACTAGCCCCTTCTCTAAATAGACGACTTTGATCAATTTGATCTAGTGGCTACAATTGCTAGCCTAGAATCTTCGTACAAAATATCTAAGATATTTACATGTGAAGACTAGCCAAGAGTATTCTAGAAGCTCCCAGGGCCTTCTTGAAAGCTATACATGTTTCTAAGGAATTCTAGAGAATTTAGGAGTGCTCCAGCCCATTATGGACATTTTTAAGGCATATTTTGCACAAAATTTGACCTGCTCATCACACTATGAATAGGAGGCTATAAGATGTTTTAGGAAATGTTTCCCTTATTCATGTTCTATTTCGTGTTATAGAGTTGTAGTGAGTTTTTCCATCCTAATTCTTGTTAATTGTTATGCTAGATCATGCCAAACACTAGAGGAAGAGGTGCCCAAACTCCGAAGGAGCTACCTACTAATGGTGAGCTCCAGGATGCCCTTACTATGCTTGCCCAAGTGGTGGCAAACTAAGTTCAACAAGGGGCCCAAGCCCCTCATGCTACTACCCTGGGAGCTAGTGTAAGCGACTTCATGAGGATGAGTCATCTGGTTTTCCATGGGTCAAGGGTGGATGAAGATCCATAAGAGTTCATTTATGAGGTTTGCAAAATCTTGAATATCATGGGTGTTAGGCCGAATAAAAAGGTAGAGTTGTTGGCATACCCACTCGAAGGAGTAGCCCAAATTTAGTATGAACAATGGAAGGGTGAGAAGGGGTTTGGCAATGTGGTGCTTTGAGAGGAGTTCAAATTGGCCTTCCTTAATCAGTTTTTCCCTCTTGAGCTTAGGGAAGCAAAGTTGGTGGAGTTTATGAACTTGAAACAAGGTGTTATAAGTGTGAGGGAGTATGCCCTTAAGTTTAATAAACTTTCAAAGTATGTTCCTCATTTGGTGGCCGACCCTAGATCTAGGATGAATAAATTTGTGATGGGGGTCTCCGACTTGTAAGTGAAGAATGACGGTCCTCCATGCTAGTTAATGACATAGACTTGTCTCGATTGATGACTTATGCCGAGCAAATGGAGGAGGAGAAATTGAGGAAGAAAAGGGGCATGAGGCCAAAAGGGCTCGATTTGAGAGTAAATTCCAAAAGGGTGCTAAATTTTGTCAAGGCCAAGGGCGTCCTCATGCTACTAATAGGGGGCTTGCCAATGAATTCCTTAGGCCTCAAGTTGTTGGTGGGATGTCTCATATTAATGTGCGTCCTAGATGTGGGAAGGGTCACAATGGCTGATGTTTGAAGGGTTCCAATGCATGCTATGAATGTGCGAAGCATGATCACAAGAAGGTAGATTGTCCAAGAAGTTGTGGAAAGGTCTACCGTGATAATGCGGTCCCATTGGGGAGAGGTGGTCCCCAAGGCGGTGTTCCAAGGCACAATCGATTTTATGTTTTACATGGGAGGCAAGGGGTTAGTGAGCTCCCCGATGTTGTTACTAGTATGCTGAAAATCTTTGACTTTGATGTGTATACTTTGATTGATCTGGGTGCCACTCTTTCCTTTGTTACTCCTCTTATTGCTAAAACATTCCATATTGTCCCCGAGTTTTTGCTTGAGTCAAGTGAAGTTTCTACTCCTATTGGTGCCTCTATTGTTGCTAGTAAAGTTTGTAGAAGTTGTCCGATTTGCATTTTGCATAAGTTGTTGCTTTATGATGTTGTTGAATTAGACATGGTAGATTTGGATGTCATACTTGGGATCGATTGGTTGCATACCTACTCTGAGTCTATTGATTGTAGAACCCATAGGGTGAAATTTCAATTTACTAATGAATCTATCCTTGAGTGGGAAAGTCAAGATATGGTGGTCAAGTGTTGATTCATTTCATGCATTAAAGTCCATAAGTTGATTTCTAGGGGGTGTTTGTATCAACTTGTGAGGGTTAAGAATGTGGAGTCCAAAGTCCCTTCTATTGAGGTGGTCCCCGTTGTAAATGAATTTCTTTATGTCTTCCTAAATGACCTCCCCAGTGTTCCTCCTAAGAGGGAGATAGATTTTGGCATAGATCTCCTTCTCGATAATCAACCTATCTCCATTCTCCCTTACCGTATGGCCTTGGTTGTGTTGAAGGAGTTAAAAGAGCAATTGAAAGATTTGTTGGAAAAGGGATTTATTAGACCTAGTCAATCACCTTGGTGTGCTCCGGTGTTGTTTGTGAAAAAGAAGGATGGGTCACTTACAATGTGCATTGATTACTGACAACTCAATAGGGTCACTATAAAGAATAGATATCCTCTTCTAAGAACTAATGACTTGTTTGACCAATTGCAAGGGGCTAGCTTCTTCTATATGATTGATCTTCAGTCTAGGTACCATCAAGTGAGAGTGAAGGAGTGTGATATTCCCAAGATGACCTTCTGGACTAGATATTGGCATCATGAGTTTGTTGCGATGTCGTTTGGGTTGACTAATGCGTTGGCCATCTTCATGGACCTAATGAATAGGATCTTCAAACCTTACCTTGATTCCTTTGTTGTGGTCTTCAGTGATGATGTTTTGATCTACTCACATAGTAGGGAGGAGCATATGGGTCATTTGAGGGTTGTGCTGCAAAGTTTGAGGGAGGAGAGATTACCTGCTAAAAATGATAAATGTGAATTTTGGTTGAAGGTGGTTGCAATCTTGGGTCATGTGGTATTGGGGATGGTATAAAAGAGGATCCTAAGAAGACCGATGTGATTAGGAATTGGCCTAGACCATTGACCCCATCGGATATTAGGAGCTTCTTGGGTCTTGCGGGTTACTATAGAAGATTTGTGAATGGCTTCTTCTCTATTTCTTCCCCCATGACCAAATTGATTAAAAAGAAGGTTAAGTTTGTGTGGACCGATGAATATGAGAGGAGCTTCCAAACATTAAAGGATAGGCTTGTGTCCGCTCTGATATTGTCACTACCGGATCGGATTGAGGGTTTTGTTATATATTGTGGTGCATCTAGATATGGTTTGGGTTGTGTGCTAACGCAAAATGGTAAGGTCATAGCTTACGCTTCTAGAAAACTCAAAGTGCATGAAAGGAATTACCCTACCCATGATCTAGAGCTAGCTGTCATTGTGTTTGCATTAAAGATTTGGCATCATTATTTGTATGGGGTGCATGTGGATGTTATCACCGATCATAAGATCCTCGAATATGTCTCCTTTCCACTCAAAAAGTTCTCAATTTGAGACAAAGAATGTGAACTTCTCATTGATTATGACATGAGTTTGCATTATAATCTAAGGCAAATGTGCTCGTGGATGCTTTGGATCGGGTGTTCATGGGCATCCTAGCTCATGTGGATGGTGGTGATAGGGACAGGGCTACGGAGGTACATATGTTTGCTAGATTCAGGGTTAGGTTGGAAGAGGTTGATGATGACAGTGTTGTGGTTATTGATGGGTCTAAGTCTTCTTTCGTTGATGAGGTGATAGCAAAGCAAGATCTGGACTCCTCTTTGATTGAATTGAAGGCCTTGGTGAATGACGGCAAAGTAGAGGTTTTCTCCAAAGAGGGAGATGGTGCCCTCAAGTACCAAGGTAGGTTGTGTGTCCCTTGTCTTAATAGTTTGAGGGAGAAGATCCTTGATGAGGCCCATAATTATTCTTATTCTATTCACCCTGGTTCCACCAAAATGTATAAAGACTTGAGGTATATGTATTTGTGGGGAGTCATGAAAAGGGACATTGCTAAATTTGTTACCAGTTTCCATAGTTGTCAACAAGTCAAAGCTGAACATCCAAGGCTGGATGGACTAACCCAAGATATAGAGATTCCTACTTGGAAATGGGAGGTGATTAATATTGATTTTGTTGTTGGGTTTCCCAAGACTAGAAAAGGTTTTGATTCTATTTGGATGTTGGTTGATAGGATGATGAAATCGGCTCACTTTCTACAGATTAAGAATACATATGGGGCTAAAGAGTATGCATGGTTGTACATCCATGAGTTAGTGAGGTTGCATAGGGTTCCTTTATCCATTATATCAGATCGTGGTGCACAATTCACTTCACACTTTTGGAGGTCTTTTCAAAGGGTTCTGGGTACCAAAGTTCACCTTAGTACGACCTTTCACCCCCAAACGGATGGCCAAGCCGAGAGCTAAATTAAAACCCTTGAAGATATGGTTAGGGCATGTGTATTGTAGTTGAGGGGTACTAGGGATGACTGTCTTCCATTGATTGAATTCGCATACAATAATAGCTATCACTCTAGTATAGGTATGGCTACTTTTGAGGCTCTTTATAGGAGACATTGTAGATCACAGATGGGTTGGTTTGAGGTTTGAGAGGTCGCTTTATTGCAACTAGATTTGGTTATGGAGGCTCTTGAGAAGGTTAATATGATTAGGAAAAGGTTGATGACATACCAAAGTCATCAATAATCTTAAGCCGATGTAAGAATAAAATACCTAGAATTCCAAGTGGGTGATTGGGTCTATTTGAAGGTTTTTTCAGTTAAAGGTGTGGTCCGATTTAGTTAGAAGGGAAAGTTGAGTTCAAGGTATATTTTCCCTTATTTGGTGATACAGTGGATTGGTAAGGTAGCCTATGAGTTGAAGTTTCCTAGAGAAATGAATTTGGTTCACCTGGTGTTCCAAGTCTCTATGTTGAGAAAATTTGTTGTTGATCCTAATGCCATTGTGCCTTTTAACGTTGTGGGTGTTTTTGAGAATAACTTTACTTATGAGGAGGTTCTGATTAAGATCTTGGATAGGCATGTAAAGAGAAAAAGGAAAAAAGAGGTAGTATCCGTTAAGGTCCTTTGGATTAACCAACCAGTTGGAAGTGCTACATGGGAGGCCGAAACAGACA
Source organism: Solanum ossicruentum (assembly GCA_025774065.1). NCBI lineage: Eukaryota > Viridiplantae > Streptophyta > Magnoliopsida > Solanales > Solanaceae > Solanum > Solanum ossicruentum. The sequence goes on from JAOTQR010149961.1 coordinate 18,169, forward strand.
TGCAAAAGAGGTATCCTTATCTTTTCCATTCCACCCAAGCCTAAGGAACTAATCTAAGTCCCCTATGTGATTTCAAGTCTTATGTTTCAGCCACTATGTCATTCATATGCATTTATGTTTAAGTTGGAAAGTTTACGATGATTTTACTCTTTTTTTAAGAATTTGAAAATGGTATTTTACATGTTATACTGCATTCTTGTAGGGACTGATTTTGTGATGATCACTTTTGTCTTTTACATCTTTTTTACATTTGGGGACGAATGTAATGACCCCGAAAGGTGCCCAAAAACATGCCTCAAAATCCCTAGAATTTAATTTTCATATATCTCAAAATTTATTTCTTATTTCTAAAATCCGACTTCCTTTTCTAGTTCAGGGGGTGTAAGTTAGGTGGAAAAGGTTCTAACCCCGATTAACAGAAAGGATTTAGCAATGATGAAATTCCTAGATGCGATTTCCAGAGGGGTTTTGGCGTCCCCCTCGCGATGCGCCCCTATGTATTTTGGAACTTTGTTCTTCAGCTTTGGTCCAAGACTTTAAGTCTTGTGTATAAAAGCTCCCATACTTTTTTTTACCTATACATAGTCATATTTCACCCTCATACTACCCTAAACATCTTTCAATACTCATTCAAACACTTAGTCACATTTTCACTCCTCAGACTCAAGTTGAAAACCCTCATCCCAAGCTAAGGTTCTTCTTCAATCTTCATGTCTCCATCTCTGATCTTCACCAAGTTCATCTCCAAGCTACGTTATGTATGTTTCTTTCATGGGTTCCTTTCACCCATGATATAAAAGCCTCCTTTTAGACAAATTGCATGATTTAAAGTTGATTTACAAAAGGTTGTTGATCATTACGAAATTCATTGCACACTATGTTAAAGCTATGTAAAGTTGTGACTGTTTTGCTATCTTTTGAGATCTAAATCTTGGATCTAATGTTGGACATAATGAGGTATTTGGATGTAAATGTCTTCAAGGTGTTGAAAGGTGTTTATTGATGGTTTTACAACAGATTATCTTGCATAATTTCATCTCTAAACTTCTTGGTCTTTTACCCCTATTACACACCCTTAAAGTGCTTGATAAAATGTCTGACTAGGGTTTCTTGAGGAAATGAAGGTCCAAAGCATAAGATATGATATGAATGACGCTATGATGATTAAATG
>JAOTQR010149972.1:0-19337 GCA_025774065.1 Solanum ossicruentum
CTCGACTCAAAAGAAAGATTCTCTAGTTTTAACTCTCGAGTTTTCTAGGGGGTTTCAAATTAATGACTACCTTATTTCTGATTATCGACCACGAATTGATTGATTTTTCTGGGTTTCAAGATTGCCAGCTTCGACGGCGATCTCCTGTTTTTCCGATCATCCCCCAAACTCAGATTTTTAATCTGTCCCCTTCGATTTTTTTTCATTCACCGCCGCAAGATTTTTCTCCCTATTCCCCCACTACCTAAAACGAAGAAGATGAGGGGAATTTATAGGGGACAAGGGGACAAGAACGTTGGATTGTCTGGGTTTTCGGATTTGGGGGAAGGGGAAAAGGGTCTTAGAAAGGTGGAGTGGGTGTGGAAATGGGGAAGGAACGAGGGTTTGGGGAAATGGAGAAAGGGTCTGGGAAAGGGGGATGTAGAAGAAGAAAAGGGAACGGGGAAGGTTTGGGAAAGGGGAAAGGATGGGGAAGGGTTTTCTGGTTTTTTGATTTTTGAAGAAGAAAGAAGAAGAGGAGCATGTCTGGGGGGAACAAGGGGAAATAAAGAGAAAATGGGGGCACGTGGCCCCCACGCGCTGGTTTGTAATTTAATTTTTTTTTTTGAAAATAATGTTTCAAATTGTTAAAATAAAATAAAAGCACAATGATTAATTTGACACTGTGGAGGGTAAAAGTTGGGTGTCAACATTCTGGTCATGTGCTTTGTTGTGTGTTCTATGGGTCATTATCTTGCGAAAATTATATGGGGTTAAAATTGTTGGGTTAGGGTGTTATAATTCTCTTAGGGTAATTTACTCATCTGTATCCCCTTTAGTTTGCGTTGATATTTTAACTATTAGAAGTGCTTTGCCCAGATGGGGGAACATTTATGCTTTGTTTTGAGATGATTGACAATGAAGGGTGTTTAAGTTGCTACTGTGTCATCTATATCTCTGTGTGTGTAAACTCTATGCTTTCTGATTAGTTGTTGGTCGTTATGTAAAACTTAGATGCATCTTAGGTGCCTCTACTTTCTACTACCAGAACCCACTATGAGTCATAGGTTACCGTAGTAGTCGTAGTGGATCTTTTTAGCTGGCATTAGTCACCTAAGATGCCTTGACATTCTCCATGCGGGACTCACCTATGACTTGTACCCCTTGTTAGAGTCATAGTGGTGGTTTCGTGGCCTTGATCTGAACTCTCGAAATGTCTCTGAAATAAGATATGAACCTGGCTTACAATTCATAGTGCCCATTACGAGTCATACCTATGTTTCCTACCTGATTCCTGAATATATTTCCCTTAGCTACCTTGTTGTTATGAGGCTACTATACAACTCGTATGTTGTCCTACGAATCATACTTTCACCTCGTATCTGCATCCCTGAACCTGGTTCAGTTTGTTTTTACTTAGGTTATCTTAATGTTCTTGTTTGATTATTTCATTTGTACTTGTTTGATTGAAACAAAACATCATGGGACTCATGCTTTAATATGTTGACGATTTTTCAGAGATAATGTCTTCAAGAGGTCAAACGGGTGCTGCCTCTATTTCTGGTCATAGCCTAAGAAATGAGTCCTCCGAGGATGAGCAATCAATTGAAGAGATGAATGTGCACCCTGACCTTGAGGCTAACGTGCCCTTAACACGATCGCAATCAGTTAGAGTACTGATGGAAGTGGATTTCTCCTCCTAGTCTAATGAGGAGGGTGAAGAAGATGGTCAGATGGCAATGACTTCACTTCTGACTGATGGAAGTGGATTGCTCCTCCTAGTCTGATGAGGAGGGTGAAGAAGATGGTCAGATGGCGATGACTTCACTTCTGAATCTGGTTCTCTTTAAGTGTCTCAGGCTCAGCCAAAAGAGAACACTCCTCCACAATCAGTCGATTCTGCTTACATTGACACCTCCACCGACCTGCAAAACACAAGATGGTCTTTTCTTGGAATGAAAGAGATCTATGATAAGGGACTAGAACTTAAGAGTCAAGGGACGCCGATACGAAGATTTCATGAGGAAGCAAGGTTGAAAGACTCAGGGTTTAAAAGTGTGCCAGGTTTAGAAGCTGACATCGATCGCCATGGGTTAGGATGGTTATCACAAGTGCTGGGAAAGTACGCCCTTTTCCTGGTCTGAGAATCTATGCCTCGTACTATGCAATTGTATGTGGCAACCTTCCGAGGCTCATGAATCCTACTGATGCACCACGGTTGAGTGAAGTCATGGTCAAGGATGAGGTTGTCTACATCTCAGCAGAGGCTTTCGAAGGGTGCAATTTGGACCTAGTTACCGAGCCCCACACTCCATAGTAGAATATGATCATAGGATGGCAGACATGAGGAAAACAATTAATTAAAATGTTGTTGGGTTGAGAATTAAGTTATTGAGGTAGATAGCAGGCCAAATTTACGAGGAAGGTGTTGAGCCGATATGGGTTATAAATCATGCCAATCATATCCTAAAGGCCAATCTTTCATTTAGGGCAAAGTTTTGGTAGTCTATTATTCGATGGCGCATCATACCTATATTCCCGGATAATGTGATCACATTAGAGAGAGCCGTGTTGTTGGCGAGCATCTTGGCAGTGTATGAATTTGATTGGGCTCATATTATGGCAGAATGAATCCATGAGTCAGTGGTCCACACTCAGCAAGCATTTACATTCCCCATTCTAATTCATAGATTATGCAAGGAAGCTGGTGTGCGGGTTTCTCTCCACTTGGACCCTCATGTAGAGGCTTTATGTACGATTGACCCTAGCTTAATCAAGGCTGATGAGAACCTAATAGCCTTATAGAGAGCTATTCCTCTAGCTATCCCAGAGCCATTCCCAATGGGGCCTCAAATTTTAGTTTTGCCTGCAACTATTATCGACACTACTCCGACTACTGCAGAGCCTACACCAGCAGTTGAGATTGAGCCTACACCATCCTCCATCACTCCAGCACCAGCAACACTACTTTACAGGTTGACCCTCTTTTCTCTACTATTGAATTTCAGGCTTTATGATGCAGGGTGGCTTTAGTAGAGTTAGGCTACGTGAGTTGTCACCATGGGTTCGACCATTGATTGATTAGACTGTTTGGGACTTTGAGGAGAGGATGAAGGCATTTGCCAAAGCTTTAGTTGATGAGAGAGTCTGAGAGATGGATGCCTAGGTCGATGCATTTGAGATTAGAGTCCATAAGAGGCTTGAGGGAGCTAGGCCTACCGACGCGAGCGCAGTTAGTGAGGATTTGGCCAAGTTTAAGGACAACTTATTACAAATGTCGGTAGCCCCTGTCCCAGCCCTAGAGGTAGCACTGATAGGTGATGAGGCATTTTATTGGCTTACTGACCATCTGGACACCCGTGGAAAGAGGCCTCTTGAGCAGAGTGATGACCTAGAGCCGACTCCAAAGAAGCCAAGGCAAGAGGAGGAGCCCATACCTGAGGAGGTGGTGTAGGAGTCACTTTTGTTGGTGGCTATACAGAGAGAGCGAGCGTAACACACCCTACCTAGAGAGGGTACTTCTGGTACTACTACAGAGAAGAGCAGCCCCAGGACCCCGCAGATCAGCCCAAGGCTGGTGCTTGAGCACCATGATGTTTGACTTCTTTTGACCCCAATTCTCATTTTGTCATGTTGGATACTTTGTTCACTATTCAGATAATCTTTTTATTATGCTGGTTTTTTGTTGTGTTTAAATATTCTTATGTTGGATGTTATTTTTACTCATACTTTTAATGTTAATTTTTGGTTTTAAATGGATGTATGTATATATTTCTATATTATCATGTTTTGTTTTCATTCTCATTTTTACTTTGAGGACAAAGTATCCTATTTTTGTCGGGTGTGGGAAGTTATGGATTAAGGTAAAGTCTGAGTAGCCTTAAGTCCATAACTTCCCCTATTTTTGATTGATCCCAAGCTTTTCTTGCCGTGCTTTTTTTTCCTTGTGGATGTTTACTTTTCTGTTGAACTGGCATGTTTAGGTAGTGTAGATAATGGCTAAATTCATAGTAGTGTTATCTATTGGCATATACACAATTTCTAGATGTGTTTTTGATGTTTGCATGAAAAATTGGTTACCCTCAAAATTTTTGAGGTTGTGATTATTGATGCATTCATACATTTTTAAGTATCTGGCAATGTTTGTTCTAATATTGTGAAGGTAAGCTGAGATTGAAAACATGACCTGTGAGTCTATACTTGATTGTGGATGCAATTGTCATGTGTATTATGAGCTTATTTTGCTACATTAATGCATCTTGTATAGACTCTGAACTTGCCTTGTTACTCTAAAATTGGTTTGGTGATGTGGTGGATATGGAAAGGTTCTTAGGCCTTTGTTCTTTGAGTGAACCCACTTTTAGCCTAAATGACCCAGTAGATGAGTGAGTGAATCCTTTGTTCAATACTTTTGAGCTTCTCATGTACTCATTCTTTCATGATACCTTACTAGCTTAACCTTGTTTGATTAAATACCTTGATATTGGCCCTGGTCTATCCTTGAATATGTGAACCTTGATTGAGGCTAAAGGCCTAAGTTGAGGGTGGCTACAGTTGGTGGCCCTGGTTTGAGGTATAGATATTGTGCACTTCACCTCAGGTGAAAAGCCTAAGTTGAGGATAACCCTTATTATGGTAAAGTAATAATAATAAGATGGTTAGTTGGGAAATCAAGAAAGAAATGAAAATGCATGAACCGGGTGAAGAAAGAAAAAAGAAAAGAGCCTTGAATTGAGAAAAGTAGCAAAAATGAGTTTCAAATTGAGGTACAACTGAAAAAGAGAAAGAAAGCACTCGAGAAAGTTCAAAACATGAGAATAAGGGTGGAGTGATTAAAGAGGGTTGAATTATGAAAGCAAAAAGTGTTGGTAAACATGCTTAAAGAATAGCTTTTAGTCACTATTTTCCCAAAATACCACACCAAAGTACCTTGAACCTATGTTACAAGCCTATAAGTACTAAAGTGATCCCACTCCACTTTATCAGCAAGCTAGAAGATGAGTATAGAGGCAAGCCTATGGTAATAGTCAGTATGCATTGAATTTCAATTGTGAGGGAGAGAATGCTTCCTCAATCCCTGAATTCTAAATGCTTGTGAGTGAGCGAAAGGGACTTCTTTCCAGTGAGGACATTTACACAACTTGAAGCAGCATATGACTATACCAGCAACTGTGGATGGTTGATACTCTTTAGCTTGTCATAGTTGGATTGCCAGGTATCTCATTATGTTCTTGTTTGGTTAATAACTCTGCAATCCTATTTTGAAAATAGTAGTTAGGTTCCTAAATCAAAGGAGTTATTGTATGTGCTTTTAGTATAGCTTCTATGTATTTCTCTTTGTCTGTGTAGATTGAGTCATCGCTTGACGACAAGAAACAATTCTAAGTTGAGGGTATTGATATGCTATCAAAAAAAACACTTTTGGTGCCTGAAACAAGAGATTTTATGAGTTATGAAAGCGACTTTTTGTTTTTTGATGTGTTTTTGTGTTAATCATGCATAAAAGTTAGGTTGGCATGATTTTGAAGAAAAGTTGCAGATTTTGCTAAAGCATAGGCCTTACGAGCCCACCTGTAAGTCGTAGATCAAGCTACGATTTGTAGGATGGTGTCATAGCAAGAAACAAAGATCAAAATTCAGAAATCTGCTAAGTAGAGGTCACCCCTACGAGGCCATCAAACGAGTCGTAAGCCTCAATACTACTCGTATAGGTGGACTCATAGCAAGAATTAGAGAGCCAAGATATTGGAACAAAAATTGAAGGCCAAGACTATGAGATGAACATACGAGTCATAGTTCAAGCAATGACTTGTACCTATGGGTCGTACCAGTTTAGTCCAAGATGCCAAGAATCTATACGAGACCCCAACTGCAACTCGTAGGTCATGCTACGAGTCATAACTGCGAGACTTATCATCTGCTAGCTGTTTTTTCTGTGTAAATTCTAGGGTTACTTTGTAAATACTATATATAGTTTAAGTTGGATTTTGAGAAGGAGTTAGACCAGTAGACAACCTACAATCACATTTTGAATCTTTTCATAGTTTTTTAGAGTAGATTGTTGTTCTCTCATGGAAAACCCATTTTGGGGATTGCAAATATTGCCTTGTACTCGTTGTTGGTCAATCAAGCTTGTGAGTTTGCAACTTCTGGTACCTATTTTCTTCATTGTTATTGGCAAAAGTCTCAACTATGTCTATTATGTGTATTTTTGTGTGTTTTACCTTAGCCATGAGTAGCTAAGCACCCGCAACTTGGGGTTGTAAGAACCATGGGTAGTTGACTTGGAATAACCTAGCATTTGTATGATTGGGGTTTTGCATGTATTTTCTGTTTCTCTTCATTTTTGTTGTTGTTTGGTAGTGAAAAACACCATACCCCGCCTACTATCACGATCTCGACCAAGGTAGTGACGAATAGGAAAAGGGAAATAGATGACAAAATTCGATTGATGTATTCTTGTCTAATCAACTAAGCCTAACCAAGGGGAGGTTGACTGGGACAATAGGTAACCGTTAGTTGGCACTCTATGTTTGCCAACCAAGCGCCAAGGTGAAATTCGTCCTTCACCTTCACAAGAGGGCCGGAAGAACCTAAGTTGCAGTCCTGCATGCAAATCAACAATTGTAGTTATGTCATCTAGAGCAATCGAGTCGACAAACCATGGGAAACACAATTCCCAAGTTATCCACAAAATTGAATGTTTCCTCACATTATAGTTAGTTAGTGTTTTATTTTGTTTTTGAATCACAACCCCCCTCCCTCCATTTAGAGATTTTAGTTATTGATTCTTGAAGTGATTAGTAGTGATGTCTTGTAGTCAAGCCCTGTATTCCCTATAGATTCGACCCTAACCTTTGGTTAGGTTAATTGCTGACGATGACCACTTTTTTATTGGAGCATGAATATCAGATGTTTTCATCAAGCAGTCGGTAATTGTTCAAAGTTGTTGATTTGATCTTTGAGTTTATGCTTTTTGCACCTCGAAACATATCTCTCTAAAAAGGCTCTTCGTAGGTTGGCCTAACTAGTGATCAAACTTTGTGGAAACTCTGACAACCATATTGTGGCATTTCCAGTTAGAGTTAGATAGAACACTATCAAACCAACCGCATCCATTGAAAGATTTTGTGTACCCATCACACTCTTGCAAACATATACAAAATTATGGAGATGACTATGTGGATCCTTCGAAGGTAGGCCCACAAACAAACCATGATTTTGAAGTATTTGTAGGAGACCACTAGACACGATGAACTTAGTGTCGGCCGATAGTGGTGGAAATACTATTGCTTCCGTAACATCCATGGCCATAGGATTCAACCTATATTGATCCCAACCATATGCATTGTCGTTGAACTCCCTATGATGTGGCCTATATTCTCTCTGAGGTGGGTTTTCATCTCTACCCACATCTTCCTCATGTTGACCAATGGCTTCATTAATCGCAATATCCTTATTTTCTTGGGCCATTCTTCTTGCAATTCGGTGGATCTCCAAATTGAGTGGAACTAAGGGATTGCCTTGGATCCTTTAAAAAATACATTTATTGATTGTAAGGAAATATATGACAATATATCATAAAAATAAAAAACCCCGAAAGTGCTAAATATTTGTATTTATATAATAATTTTCCTTTAAAGAAAACCATTAATATCAAGTGTATTTCATCTTGAAAATTATTATATAAATACAAATATTTAGTACTTTCGGGATTTTTTATTTTAATGATATATTGTCATATATTTCCGTACCATCAATAAATGTATATTTCCTTACCATCAATAAATGTAATTTTTAAAAATACATTTATTGATGGTACGGAAATATATGACACTATATCATAAAAATAAAAAATCCCGAAAGTACTAAATATTTGTATTTATATAATAATTTTCCTTTAAAGAAAACCATTAATATCAAGTGGTCATAAAAATAAAAAATCCCGAAAGTACTAAATATTTGTATTTATATAATAATTTTCCTTTAAAGAAAACCATTAATATCAAGTGTATTTTATCTTGAAAATTATTATATAAATACAAATATTTAGTACTTTCGGGGTTTTTTATTTTTATGATATATTGTCATATATTTCCTTACCATAAATAAATGTATTTTTTTTGTGCTGGGCATACAGACCTAGTATACCCTACAAATAGGACTAGAGAATAACCAAAAAAAAAAAAAAACAGTAAAATACAAGAGAATCTAGAAATTAATACTTCAACTAACTACTAGTGAAATCAAGTCAAAAACCTAGTCGTATTCCCCGACAATGGCGCCATAATTTTTGATGTTCATGCTCTATCAGTAAAGCGGTCGCTATGAAGTATAAACCTAACTAAAGGTTAGGGTCAAATCTACAAGGACTACAGGGTTGACCATTTTGACTCACTAACATTTCTTTCAAGATTTTTTCTAGAATGGGGGGGTGGGGTGGGGGGAGGGGTTGCAATTTGAAATGAAAGAAGGTAAAAACACTACACTACTAATGCAAAGAGACAACCAATTTGAGGGATAAAATGGGAATTGTGTTCCCCATGATTCGTTAATTCAAATACCCCGAATAACATTACTCTAATTGAGACATTGCATGTAGGATGGTAACTTACATTCTTCTAGCCCTCTTGTGAAGGTGAAGGTCAAATTTTACCATGATGCTTGGTCGGCATTCATGGTGTGCCAACTAATTGTTACCCATTGTCCCAGTCAACCTCCCCTTGGTCAGGTTTTGTTGATTAGCGAGAACACATCAATCGAATCCTGTCATCTACTTTCCTTCTCCTATTTGTCTCTACCTTGCTTGGGATCGTGATAGTAGGTGGGGTTTTGGTGTTAGCCACCACCAAATAACATTCAAAATGAAAGGAAATAGACAATGCATGTAAATACCTAATCTAGGAAATGCACAAAATCTGGGTTATTTCAAGTCAACACCTCATGGTTCCTGTAACCCCAAGTTGTCGGTGATTAGCCACTCATGGCTAGGGAAAAATCACAACCAATGAGTATAATAAACATGGTTTATAAATTACCCAAGAACAGTGAAGAACAAAACCACCTTGATATTGAAACTACAAGCTTGCAACAACGGAATTTGAGTACAAGTGAATTCAAATCCCCCAAAATGGTTCTTGAAATTAAAATCCTAACATCTACCCTAAACCGTAAGAAAAATGCTCTCTAAGACTATTCACAGTTGTAAAATCTGTAAAAGTGTTGATTCCTCCTCTCAAAAATCCTATAATTAACTATTTATACCATTTACAAAATAAGACCCTAAAAATAAAATAGAAAATACAACTGGCAGCAGATATGTTTTGCAGGTACGACTCGTAGGGTGACCTACGAGTCGTAATCGGGCTTTCGTAGTCATCAGTTGACATTTTGGTTTTGATTGCTATGATCCATTTCTACGAGTTGTGGTCTAATCTATGACTCATAGTGTCTTCTCGCAGTCTTTAGTTGCAGTTCTTGGTCCAAATTTTGGAAACACTTTTTCTGGTTACAAGGCCCCCTTTACGAGTCGTAATGAGACCTACAACTCATAGGTTAGCCTCGTATAACTAACCTTTACTTTGCAAATTTCTGAATTTTAAATACTATTTTTGGCTACGAAGAAACAGTATGACTCATAGCTTGGGCTATGCCTAGTAGGGTGGCTCGTATGTCCTGAACTTCATCAAAATTTGCAATTTTCTCCCAAAATCATGCCAACCTGTATTTGCTGCAAGAACAATACAACGACACATAAAAACCATGAAAAGTCACATTAAGAACATCAAAAATCCTATGTTTTAGGCATCAAATGTGCTGTAATTTGACAGCACATCAAGGGGTGTTGGGTTTTATGTTATGAATCATGTGGGGTGTGTGCGTATTTCTTCGATGCTGATAGAGTAGGTTGAAAAAGTCATATGGGGTTCATATTGATAGACTTAAAAACTTAGGGTACTAAATTTTCTTGTCTACGAGGGTCTTTTACGGCTGGTGGAACACTCCACGAGTCTTAATTGCCCCTCGTATGAGATTCCAGAAACCTAAAGTTTCTGAGTACCTATCAGAAGAGACCTTCTATGAGTTGTAGAACATTTTACGACTAGTAAATAGGTCTCATGGATCCCTGCCTACAAAAGATTCAGATACTGGAATCATCTATGACTCAGTCTACAACTCTTAGACCCTTTTACAAGTCATACCTGGTGGGGTAGATACTATTCCAGTAAACAAATATTAGGAACACTATTTCTACAAAAGCCTTCTGCGGCTCATAGTTTTCACTATGACCCGTAGAGGTACCTTCGCTGACCCTTTTGTAATAAAGTTTGATAAATTTTTATATTTTGTTTCTTGATCTACGGGGCTAACCATGTTGCATAAATATGTATATTTTAGGTACTGTAGCCCCAAATTCAAGATGTAAGGAGATCAAAGCTTTGCAGAGGAGGCTCATAAATGAGACCTCGAGGGAGGAGCAGACCCTCATGATTAGTGGATCACATGAGAAGCTCTGCGTCCGACCTGACTTAGAGTCTAAGAGACCACAGAAATGGGCTACCACTAGAATTGGGCAGACACAGGCTATTGTCTATTTGTACTCCCCAGTTTGATGAGGGAGACAATGACAAAAGTAACTCCATATGGATGACTTTGTCTAGAGAGGAGTCAGATTCAAAGTCAGGATCCGACAATGGGTCAGAGATAGAGTCCTATGTCACACTGTGGACATTTCCATCACTTCCAGGTTCTCTTACCAGTTGGTCATGTGTTACGAGTATACAAGACATATATACAAAGGGCATGTAGGTTATTGAGCAAGGCAAGCCATCTCGCTCCATTTATGAGGAGGCCTGGGTTATCTCATCATGATTATACAGTGTCCCCGATCTCCAGGACACCATTAGATAATATGGGCTCCAGTGGCTGACCAAACCACTAGGAAGGCACTCCTCGACCATAGTGCAGGAGTTCCATGCTTCATATGCAGCGAAAGTTCTTAGCACTCTTCCTAAGGGAAAGAAGCCCTTCGCTCAGCCAAGACTGACGTAGACCAAAGTAAGGGGCCGGTAGGTTGACATCTCGGAGACCACCATCCACCATATAATATTTGGGTCCATGTTCCCAGTCCCTAGATCCACAACAGAGTTTGACACAGAGTAGGGCAGACCAGGGACTTGGGTCTAATGAGAGACCAGAGTCGCAGAGTTGGCTTGATGAGACGGGTGGCTAGGTTGATTGCTAAGTAGGGGCCAGAGCCTTCATAGGTAGATGCTCATTTAGAGCCTATTATGAAGGCTTCTCTAGATTTCCTTACAAACTTTTGGTGGGCAATTGTCAGTGCATGGATTCAGCAGATGCTTGCAGATAACACTTTGACACTGGAGTGTGCAGTTCTAGTTGCCAGCATTTTGGCTGGCTATGTGGTGGATCAGGCCATCCTCATCACGGAGTAGATTCATGAGGCATCCTTGAAGAGGTCTACCTCTATTCCTTTCCCATGCTTGATCTATAGACTCTGTCTAGAGTTAGTAGTAGATGCACTAGCTAGACTCACTGATTGAGATCCAGTGCACTTTGGATGCCATCCTAATTAAGGCCGAGGAGAACCCGGTGGCACCTCAGCAAGCACCGCACCATCCAGCTCTTACGCCAGAGATGTTCACCCTAGAGCCACCTCTTGAGGTTCCACCCACCACTACCACTGCTGCTACCACAGAGGAGAGGCCCCCATAGGCTGAGACAGATGTGGAGAGGGGGACAACTACTACTACTCCTACACCACAAGTCACTTCTACACAGACAGCACCCGCATGCATGGTTTATATGTTTGTAGAATCTATTCAGGCCATGGCGCAGCGATTCTCCCACACAATGTCTTAGTTGACTCAGTTAGTTCAGTAGATTAGGCCTTGGGTCCGCTAGGTGATTACCAAGTCCGAGGGATGCATGCAGGTTTAAGGTCGCTACTCTTCAGAACTGACTTTCGGTCATAGATGCTCGCATTGATGCCTTCTAGTTGAGGGTGCAGGAGAGTCTAAGCATAACTTAGCCAGCAGATATGATGGCCATACAGACAGAGACCAATAACTCTAGGTGAACATGATAACAACATTGGCAGCACCAGTGACATTTCTAGAGACTACACTCTCGGTGTCAGTGGTGGACTTATTTTCTCCTGAGGAGCTTACATAACGTTCCTATAGGAAAAGGCCATGCACTGATAATGATGACCCAGGTACAGTGCCATTACAACTAGAGCTTGTATTGAGGCAGTTGAGCCAAGAGGAAAAGAGATGACGGGCACGTGAGCTCGAGAGGGTGAGGGGTGCTGGCTCCTCTGATCATAGTGCTATAACTGAGTAGGCCACCATGCACTTTGAAGAACTAACAAGGTAAAACCAGATAATTTGTAATTCTTGAAAAGTGTGTATGCATGTATTAATTAATTCTCTTTATTTTGAATGCTTTCTAATGGTAGCCAACATTACAATCCCCTAGTGTTACGACTAGATCAAGGTAGTAATAAATAGGAAAAGAGATTAATTAATAGGATTTGATTGATGTTTGTCATTTAATCAATTGAACTGGGCCAAGGAGAGGTTATACTGGGACAATAGGTAAGGGTTAGTAATGTCAAACTGCGGGGATGGACCAAATCACGTAGTGAAATTTTCCTCTTTCTTGGGAAAATGGGTTTGGTGAACTTAACTTATAGTTCTGCATGCTCCACTCTGGAAAAGAATTTTGTTATCTGGTAATACCAAGTTGAGGAATCCTGGGGAATACAATACCCTAGTTTCTCTTCATATTGATTAAACACTTGTCTTAGTTTAGAGTTATTTTTACTAGTGATTATAAATCCCCCCCCCACTCGGGGAGATAAGTTGGTTAATAAATCTAAATTGCAATTGAATTCTTCTAAGTTTACCATATTCTCTTGGGTTTGATCCTAACCTTGGTTAGGTTCTATATCTTGACAAGGACCATTTTAGCCTAAAAAATGAGGTGTCGTTTGGGCGACATCAGGTTTGACAAGGGTTTTCTTGATTTTTCTCCTCAATTTTATTGATTCTCATTTGAAATATGTAGGACTTCATTCATAGATTAGTTTCATCCATGAAGCCCAATCCAAAATCCTTTATTGCCAAAATTTCATGATAATTTTCTATGGGCTTTCATGCCATGATTCCCAACACATGAATTTTGAATATTCCATGATTATTAGACCTACCTATGCATGAAATATGATGAATTATATGATTTACATGATGTTTAAGAAAAACATATGGTTTCAAGTATGCATGATTAGGACTTGATGAATTGATGTGGATTCCTTTACTTGTGACCCAAATTGGTTTTAATTGCACGTTTTCGCTATGAAATCTACCCAATTGCATCATTGTTTTCTTAATTGTCCATGAACCTACGCTTATCCATAGTCTCTTATGATAAAGTTATGGATTTTTATGATTATGATCTTAAGTATATAAAAGCATGTTTTATGATAATGATGATACTATGATAAAAAGGGTGGTGAAAATCCTAATGTTTATGATGATGATGTTAAGGTGAGAATGTAAACTCACACTACGATAAAAAGATATGATACAAGCTAGATCACGTCAAGGCCACTGACTAGGAGATAATCTTAAGAACTTCAAAGGGTGCAAGGTCTATGCATGAAGATGGAAGTCCTTGAGCTTGTGATAATGCCAAACGAGGGGTTATATATGTGGAAGATAGCTTGGAAAAGTGGATATGAAGTAGGGAGACACTATCCACTTCGGCGATGAACGAAGCAATCAACAATTTGCAGAATTGATTCGGTAACGACATGGGAGACTTCCTTATGTTCCAAAATATTCAAGCTTCAAAAGTTGTCAAGATCGGCGACGAAGTTCCATTTCAGCGATCCACCAAATTAAGAAGGCGACAATCATTTTGATCACCACTTTGTCAATTTCGGCTACTTTTGGACCATTTTTTTAATAGTCCACCTAAGACTATAAATAGCTCATAGTTTCTCATTTCTAGGGAGACTATTTTGAATATTGATGAACAATACTTTGTGTGTGAGTTTGAGAGCTTGGTATAAGCTTTGGTTGAACTTTGTTTAGAAATGGGGTTTCTTGGGAATCCTATTTCCCTTGAGATCTTCATAAGAGGTTGGTGCTAGTTGTGGATTGAGGTCTTTAGGTTTAACATACCTTTAGGTTGCTTTTGATTTTCCTTCTTATATCAATCTATCTATCTATCTATTGAGGTCTTTAGGTTTAATATACCTTGAGATTTTTTTGATTTCCTTTATGTGTCAATCTATCTATCTTATTTTCTTGTCTTTCTGTTTTCACATTTTGTATTACATCATTTGGTATCAAAGCAAGGCTTAGATTCGTTCCTACAATTCTAGTCTTAGGTTGTTACTACAAGAAAAAAGAGTCCAACAATTATTTTAAGAAAATCCCAAAAATATTTTGTTGATTTGAGTATTGTTTGAAGTTTTTAATGTTAGATTTGTGATCTCTAACATTAATTGAGTCTAAGGCTGAGATTTGGTGAAGTTTAGAGTGACATTGAAGATTCCACTATTGATTGATTGAAGAAACTTGAAGAAGAAGAAAGTGGGTCTTGAGATTTGAAGAAATTAGTTGGGAATTGAAGTCCAAAAAGTATTGGGGTTTGTTCTCCACATCAAGGAGAACTTAAATCTCAAATTTTTTGAAATTCCAAGCCAAAAGTTTTAAGGGGTTTATTTTGGATCTTCATCTTATTCTTAGTGTTCTTGAGGGACATTCAAATATTCAAGAGGAAGAATCTTCCAAAAAGGGGTGTTGATCCCAAAAGTGCAAGAATTGAAGGAATAATTGAGTTGGTAGAAGTGAAATTTACCAAAAAGGGCAAGTAATAGGTCAATAAGATACACGAGGCCCACAAGAAGGTCAAATTTGGGGTCTTCAAAGCTGAAAAGTGTAAAAGGAGCAGTCAAAGTTGTGCCCGAAGGACTCATTCGGTGACGCCCCAAATAGTGGCTGAGTCTTCCTAATCTTACTCCAGTTGCTGTAACTTTCAGTTGTAAAAAATGGGGCATTTGGCAGTTTGCCGAAGTGTTTCAATAGTCAAATTGATAGTTCACGAGTCAAACTTCAATTTTTACTTTTGAAACACCGAAATCAAAGATCAGAAGCTCGATCAATCTAGGTTCTAAATATTTAGTTTCTTTTCATTTGATTCTCGTCTGTTTCAAGATTCCTAAGCTAATTTTCAACTTGTAATTGATCTACTTGTTGATTGTTGGTTCTTGAAACCTTTTCTTTGTTAAGTTCCATTTCTTTTGTGCTTTTATTCTTTTTATTTCGTAGTTAACTTCTTGATTCAAGTCTATTTGATTTAATCGACTCATCCGTTCTTCTCTAAACAAGAATCCACTCTAACTAAGAGTGGAAATGATACCTTGCGAACCACTTAGTATAAGCAATCTTTAACCTTAGCCGAGCCAATTTAGGAGGCAATCAAAGGTGTGTAAATACGAGTGATTGCAAGGTTATTTCATTAATGCTAATGTTTTTTGTTGTTTTTGTTGAGTTTGTTTTAATAAGTATAATGGCAAGTGGGAATGAAACTCTACCACCCATTGAAGGAGTTACTTTGGATGCTATAATGGAAGTGATTTACCAATATTAGTCAGAGATAGGAAGCCATGGATGATCATGTATCCATCATTCATGCTAGTGTATCAGCTATGGATGGTAGAATGATCAATGTAGAGGGATGACTTAACTCTACAAATACCACTCCAGAAACTACCTAGCGAGCTTCCACAAGTGTTCCTAACTGTCCTTCTTCTCCCACTATGACTCCCCAAAATTTCCATTAAGTATTCAATCCAACACCCATGAACCCCAACACCAATACCCGTAATACCTTATCACCACATAACCAAACTCCCCAAGAAGTTCCATCGAACCCATATAGACCTTACCAAGCACCATTAAACCAAAATCCACCCTTCAAAGCACCCTAAGCACAACTTCAACAAATTCAAGTCGAGGAAGTGAGAGAGGAAGAGTACCAAGAATGGTATGAAGGTAAAGGTGAAGAGGAACCATGAAATGATGTACAAATACATGTGTCAAGAGGACAAATAGGACATCGAGGCCGCGGAGGTAGATTTGGTTCGATTCCACCCAGAAGAAGACCTTATTTGAACCAACTGCTAGATTTTGGGGAAGAGCTATATAACCAACATTTCAAACTTAAAAGAGGTCAACATAACATTAACCAAGGTGGAAATAGGTCGAGATGTAGGAATCAACTCTGTAAAGACTAGTCTCCTAACTTCCAAAGGAGAATGTAATCCCGATGCTTATCAAGAATGGGAGTCGCTTTGTGAGAGGATCTTTCAAGTCAATGATTTGATTGAGATCAAGAAGAGTTACTTTTTTTGTTAATCAATTTGAAAGGTATGCAATTAGATGTTGGGAATACATAAAGATATCCATCTAGTTCTCCAAGGAGGACTACCACTAACATGGGCTAATTTGAAAACCCTTATGAGAGTCAAATATGTACCGGAAAGGTATAGACAAGAGTTGCTTGCCAAATTGTACTATTTGAGAAAAGGAAACAAGAGTGTAGTGGCTTACTATGATGAGTTCCAAAATTTGATCTTTAAGCTGGAGTATAATGAGAATGAAGAGCATGCCGTCATTACTTCAAGGTAGGTTTGAACAAAGAGATATCTTCTAAGATGGCAATTCACAAGTTTGCTAGTTTGAATGATATCTTTAAAGCGACCTATGATACAGAGAGGGAACTCAAGGAAGAAAAGTTGTCTAAGTACAAAGGTATGTCATCTTCCACTTCTTGAGTACGAACAAGAAAAAAGCTCAAATGTCTTCAGGATGGAACAAAGGCAAGGATCTTAAGAAGCATTATGAGAAGAAAGCCATGGAAGATAATGTTCTAAAGTATCCACCGAGAGAAGGAGACCTAAAGGCATTCAATGTCACAATGTAAAGGATAGGGTCACATGATGCAGGAGTGTCCTAATTAGTTGAATATACTAGTCCAAGGAGGTGAGTTGTACCTTGATGAAAAGCTGGATTGTGAAGAAGGCCATGAAGATGAGCCCCAAGATGAAAATGAGTTTGATGATGATGATGGTGAGGAACAAAATCCATGTAAAGGGAGAGATGTAGCTATTCCTAATAGGTTGATGAGGAAAAATCCAATTGAAGATGCTTGGCCTCAAGAAGGAGAGTTCACTGTGCCAATGTATGTGGTGAGGCAAGTCATAATTAGCAAGGCTATGGATAATCCATGTAATATAGAAAATATCTTCTATTTTAAGTGCCTCATCAAAGGTAATCTATGTTCCTTGATCATTGATAGTGGAAGTTGTGCCAATGTTGCTAGCACCGCATTGGTGGAATTCTTGAAACTCCCTACCACTAAGCATGGTATGACTTACAAACTTCAATGGTTGAGTGAGTGTGGAGAATTGAGAGTGCAATGACAAGTGTTGATCAAATTTCAAATTGGGAAGTACCAAGATGCAATATTATGTGATGTGGTCCCAATGCAAGCTTGTCATATGTTACTCGGGAGACCTTGGCAATATGACCGTCCAACTAAGCATGATGGTAGATCCAACAAGTATTGATTTGTGTTAGATGGTCATAAGTATGTCCTTTATCCTATTTCACCTTCTCAAGTCAATGAAGTTTATCAAAAAATGCAAAGGGAGAAAAAGAAGAGCGAAGAGGAATATGTGGAAGTTGAGGATGAAGGAGCGGAGGAAAAAAGGAGTGAGGGAAAAGAATAAGGTGTTGTTGGCTAGGTACAAGGAGATAAGAGAGGAAGTTGAAGCCAAAAGATCATTGATCCTTATCACACATAGGGATCAAGTAGTACATACTAACCAATCTCTTTGTTCTCTTCCCCATTCTATTTCTCTTCTTTTGCTGGAATATGAGGAGTATTTCCTAAGGAACTTCCTAGTGGATTATCTCCACTTCGAGATATTGAGCATCAAATTGACTTCATGCCGGGATCTCAATTTCCCAACAAACCAGCTTACTGAAGCAATCCGGAGGACTCTAAAGAACTTCAAGGTAAGTTGAGGAACTCCTCAACAAAGATTATGTGAGAGAAAGTATGAGTCTATCTGTTATTTCGATTATGTTGGTTCCAGAGAAGGATGGAGCAAGACACATGTGTGTGGAATGTCAAGCCATCAATAAAATCACAATAAAGTATCATCATTCTATCCCAAGGTTAGATGGTATGCTTGATGATCTCAATGGTTTTTGTGTGTTTTTAAAGATTGATCATAAGAGTGGTTATCATCAAATCTGGATGCACCCTGGTGATGAATGGAAAACCACATTCAAGACCAAGTTTGGCGTATATGAATGGTTGGTGATGCCTTTTAATCTCACTAATGCTCCTAGTACTTTTATGCAACTCATGAACCATGTGATAAAACCCTTCACAGGGAAGTTTGATGTTGTCTGATCATGCTCAAACAGTACCTCTCACTTTGAGGATAAAGCGATTGTTGTCAAATATAAAACCTAACCATAGGTTAGAGTCAAATTCTAAGGGAATACGGGGTTTGGCCGCATTCATTCACTAACAATCATTTCAAACATCAATTAACTCTATTCTCAATTAAGGGGTGGGGGGTTTGAAAAGAATTATAAGAAACTTAACAAAGCAAATAGACAATAAAATTGGAGAGAAACTTGGGGAAATATGTTCCCCATGATTCACTAACGCAAACACCCTAGATAACACAACCTAAATTAGGATATTTCATGTAGGATAGTAACTTAAGTTCTTCCAACCCTTAGACAAAGGTGAAGGTCGAATTTCACTATGACGATTGGCCAGCTACAATAGTGTGCCAACTAACCGTTACCTATTGTCCCACTCAACCTCTCCTTGGTCGCATTTGTTGATTAGACAAGAACATATCAATCGAATTATGTCACCCATTTCCTTTTTCTATTCATCACTACCTTAGTCGGGATTATGACACTAGGCGGGATTTAGTGTTGGCTACCATTAAATAACAAGCAAAATGAAGAAAAAATGCATAACACATGTAAATACCCAGCTCAAGAGGTGCAAATAATCTAGGTTATTAAGCTAGCTACTCATGGTTCCCACAACACCTAAGTTGTGGGTGTTTAGCTACTCATAACTTGGGCAAGAAAATAAACACTGAATGAAACAAACATAGCTGAGAAATTACCCAAGAATAGTGGAGCACAAGGAAATCCTTCTTAGAATCACAAGCTTGAATGGTGAAATTGATTTACAAGTGATTCCAAATCTCCAAAGTGAGTCTC
>JAOTQR010149993.1:0-19335 GCA_025774065.1 Solanum ossicruentum
GCTAGTTGGTGAGTCCTCCACTTTGGGGACCTTAGTCTATGTTGCTCTTATTATGTATTGAGACATTCTTCTTTATTGTCTATTTTGACGATGAGGGTGAGCCCGATTACTTTGTCTAGGCCGCCGCTCTTATCTATGCATTAGAGGTGGTTGTTGGACATGGTATGTATCTATGATATGAGTTTGATTCTTGTCTCTTGATTATGATGTTATACAAGCTTTTCTCCTTAGTCCCTTGCCCTTGTTTTCTAGACGTTTGCATATTACTTAAGTATTAATCTCTCTCCCTTAGTCCCAATTCCCCTTGTTTATGTGTCTTACGTTATTTTACATTGCTTCCATGACCAAACATGTGTAATGATATACGATGAGGCTTGTTTGGGGTTTCTTCGTGTTCCCCATTTGCCATGTCACATCTAGGCCCTAGGCTTGGGTGGTGATAGTCCAAGTTAGCTCGGATTATCACCTAATACCTACACCGTTATTTGTTGATTTTTGAAAGAAGCAACATGAGCCTAGAGTAGCAATCTATTAGGTTTTTTCATGCCCTAGGCAGATCTGTATTTGTAATCCATGAACCCAACAATTTTTGCCAAGAGACTTTGTATTTGTATCTGTAACTTTAATTAGAAATTCATTAAGCTGCAGAGGACGTTTAGAATCCCACGCTAGTTATAGAATGTTCTTTTCCGGCGACTATCTCTCATTAGATGTCTTTTTTGCAGGGATGTGGAAAGAACTGTTATATATTCTGAAGGTCATGGTCAAGAAGAATATCCCAAGGGTAAGCTACGACTTATTTAAGCTTAATAATCTCAGATCTTTTGAAGGTAACCTAATACAGTTCCTTTCCCTCTTCCAGGTTCTGTAGATATGGTAGCATTACTCGTTGTACTCTATTCCACTATCGAGCCTGAACTAGGAGAACATATGCGAGGCTCAATTTTTTGCTGGGGAAATTTTTGAAAACTCCAATGGTATATATGTAGGAGTAGACAACAGATTGAAGTTCCAATGATTTTTTGAAGGTAACATTTGAAGATAGACAACAGATTCCATTAGACTGATCTATCATTTCCCTCAATATGGGAGTTTGAATTTGTTGGATTTAGTGTGTGATTAATTTGCAAAAGATTCATAAACACAAGTGCCAATAAAAGAAACTAACCCACCATGAAACTACATAGTTTGAAGATATAGGATATGCGAAGCAAAATGTTCATTCCTCATGCGATTTTCTATGACTGCTTTTGTGGAACCTTGACCTTGGTAGGCAGTGTAAGTGATGGCTCTTTGTCGAGCATAGCAGGAGCTTTGACCATGTGAATGCTCTGCTCAAGCTCCTTCATTGCTTCTCTCTACTCCTTGGCTTTCTTTCCTTTCATCCTGTATGATATGATTTCCTAACTAATGTTATTAGCAAGAAAAGGCAAATGATAATGAAAATTAGTGAAGCACAGTCTAAGGAACCTCTTTGTAATATGTCCTTCCCATGTAGTCGTCTATATGATTTAGTCCATTTAACTTTACATGCATTTCTCTTCATCTCAAAGTTCTTGTGGCATTTAGACCTATGAAACCGAAAGATCTGCACAAAGAGAAAACACAGAAAGCCTTTCCTTTACTTGATGAACAACCAGAACAATTCATTTCCTTGCGAAGATTAAACCCCTCACCCCACCCCACCCCACCCTGGTCCTTTCATGATAACTGCACAAAGCTGAAAAAAAAAGTAGAGCCAGAGAAAAACATGTGGAAAAGAAGACCTCAAAACTACACCTTATCTGAATTGTGTCTCGATAACATGGTGTGCCATCAATAAAGACAACCAGAAAGATCATAAATACAAGGCCTTCTACGTGGAAAGGCTATTTATCTCTGGGGCTGGTAGCATGAGTGCTCTTTGCTCTCACCAACTTCCAACTGCCTACTTCAACAAACTTCTGTCATTGAAAGTAATGAAAATTGAGAAACCTGATGTCTCTATCAGTGGCCAGAGGTCTTCTGAATCTCCGGAAACTAAACATAGAAAATTGTGTGTCAATCAAAGAAGCAATCACATAAGAGGAACAACAAGGAGAAAAAATCAAGACCATTGATCCCTTATTTTCCTTGTTGGAAGAGCTAAAGCTTCGAAGTCTGCCAAAGCTATATTGAATTTTCATCCCTTACAAAATACAATGCCCATTTGCAGATTTTTTGTCCCAACCTGGAAAAGCTATATATCAATGGGGCTAACCGCATAAATGGTCTATGCTCTCACAATTTCTATGAGCTTTGACTCTCTCTTGACTCTTAATGTTGATGATATAAAAATTGTCCCTTAGCCCTGTTCATCCCTATTTACATACTCTTATTGTTTTTTATTGTTTCCGCGATCAATGATGTATAATGATATGTTAAGAGGCTTGCTTGGGGTCCCTTTGGGTTCCTCATGCGCCGTGTCACGTCTAGGCCTTAGGCATGGGTCGTGACATTAACTTACCTTGTCTTTTCAATCAAGGCTTTGATGATCCAATGTGATAACAAATATCATAGGCCAAAGATATTATTGTAAATAAGCTAAAGCACTAGCAACAACATCCCCGGTAGTAAAATCTCACTTGTGGGATTTGAGGAGGGCAGAGTGTATGCAGACCTTAACTTTACCTCGTGAAGGCAGAGAGATTTTTTCTGGAGGACCCTTATCTCAAATATAGCAAATCCAAGTAGGTATATAATGAAAAAATGACGCTGAAGAAAACATATCAGCTAAAAATGAAAAAAATGATAAAAAGAAAATTTTATTATAACATCATGCACTTGTTCGTTATAGCACATTAGGAAATTTTGATCTAGCAGGAGAACAACACAAATAGCCTTCCTCAATGCATGAAACTCAACCTCAAAGGTCTTACATTATGTGCAAGTTGCAATAATTAAGTTGAACTAAGCTTATATTTCAACTTATTAAAAGACTCATCTTATTTACCCCGCCACAAAACCATTATCCTTTTTAGTCATATTGGATAAAGCAGCTGCTACAAATACTACACTACATCCTCTACAAAACTTCTTATAAAAGCTTGCTACCCCATCAAAGCTCACAACGTCTTAATGTTCTTTTGAGTTTTTAAATACCTTATAGCCTTTATTTTGGTCTCATCAACTTCGATGCCCTTCCAACTTACTACAAACCCCAAGAAGCCCTAAAAATAATATTCATTATAGTTTGCATAAAATTTCCCCACCTTAAATATTTCAAAAAGAGTTTGTACAGTAAGAAGATGTTCATTTAATAAATATTTAAAACAAGAATATCATCAAAATAAACAAGAACGAACTTTCCAAAAAATACTCTCAAGACTTGATTCTTAACTATATGAAGGAGCATTTTTTACACCAAAAAAGCAGTCACAATTCATTTGTATTAGCTGTACTTTGCTTTAATAATGTGGCTCTTTATTTAACATCCATATTCATTTAGATTTGGTGATAATAGTGTTTTTGCAAGCGTGAAATGGAAAAAGCAACGAAGGCCATATTTCTTTTAATGGAGAAGCATAACATTCGCTTTATTAAAGTAAGATTTAAAAGAATAATAATCCATTCTTACTCAAAAATAAGATTATCCAAATCTTCTTCATCATCATCCTTATATTGCACATCTTTTTCTTGAGCCACTTCAACTTATTAATTATGGATTATCTTGTAGATACTTCTTTTCATTCTTTTGTGAGTTCGAACTTCCCCTTAAACTCATAAAAAGTTTTCCTCACTCCAGTAGCCTCAACAACTTTACAACAAGTAAAATCATGTCCATCATCATATACTTCTTATGTTCATGATTTGTGGAGACTCTCATTATCCATTCGTTGAACTTAATATTTCTGTCAAAATAATTACATTTTGAACATTTTAAGACGTCTCAAATGTCTTGTATTTAATGAACGTTCGATGTTTGAGATGCTTTAACTTGAGCCTATTCCTTTTCATGGTTTGAATTCACAAATAAGTTCCTTGAGTAACTACTAACATCTTTCTAAAGTTGTTCTTTTTCTTGTGAACCCTTAGGAATGTCCAAAAAAGAAACAATTGTTTTTTTTAAAAATATAAGTATGGTAATTTTATATATGAAAACCAATACCAAGTGAATGTTTGTCACTAGAAGCAATTACAAAAAGAAAAAAAAGCATTACCCACTGCAAAGAGAACTAATAAAATCAATAAAAGGCCTCTACATCTTGTGTATCATGTCAAGAAAGCGGCCATAAATCTTGTCTTGGTAGAATTTAAAAGTTTCTATGATTTATGAGTTTGTTTATCATATCCAACAATTATAATGACCTTTGACTAATCTAAGCAGGCAACTTAATTGTCAAATCAAAAACTAAAAGTGTCATTTCACTAAACATCAAAAAATTATAAAATAAGTTGCACAGCGTTCAAATAAATTTTGGTACACAACGTGCATTATCTCACCTTCTTTAGACTAGGATTGTTGGTAACGACTTGAACAACTTTATCTGTTCTGATAAAATTGTTCTTTACATATTCATTTGAAACATTTGAACGGATCTTTAACAATGACATTTAGTAACAATCTAATCATACCAATGTACAACAACTTCGAGACAGTTTACACAATAAACCAAGGCATTAGAGCATCCTTTGTCTCCGCAGATTAGACATATTGTTGTCTCCTGCAGAACATGAAGAAATAATTATTGAAACTATTGTCATATACAAATAATGCAAAAGATCCTGGTACTCTATATATAATGGAAGTTAAAGCAAGAAACTATGCTTATATCTTCTCTGAGCTTATATCAACATATGTGATAGTCTCCACTCCACAAGCTTAGGAGGCTGTAAGGAGTCAAATCAACTCTGAGTTCTGCTATCAATGTAGATTGAACAGGATACACATTCGATCTCTCTAGGGTTGTGTTGGTAAACATAGCTAGAGTACCACAATTTGACTCCGCTTCATCAAAAGAATTATGCCTGTATCATAAATACAACCGCCAAAATTTATATACTATTTTTTTCTTTATTTCTTTTTCAATTTGCTTTTCCTTGAACTGAGAGTCTATTTAATATTAGATTATATATACAATGTCAAACAAGATAGAAAATACCTACCAGAGTGGATGCAGAAACAATTTTGGATTGATGAACGGAAGGCCGCCAACAAATGTATTCTTGAATACAACTTCGAGAGATCCTATTCAAAAAGTCATTTTTTTACAAGTCAGTCGCAATGTTACAATCAATGTTCTTGAAAATTAAAAAAAAATTTAAGAAGCCACTTTTTTACAGGTCAGTCGCGACATGATAATCAATGTTCTTGAAAATTAAAAAAATTCAAAAAGCCATTTTTTAACCAGTCAATCATGTCATTACAACCGGTGTTCTTGAAAATAAGAAAAAACTTCAAAAAGCCATTTTTATTGGTCAGTGGCGACGTTACAATCGATGTTCTTGAAAATAAAAAAAATTCAAAAAGCTATTTTTTTACAGATCAGTCGCGCGTTACAATCGATGTTTTTGAAAATTAAAAGAAAATTCAAAAAGCCATTATTTTACCAGTCAGTTGCGTCGTTATAATTGATGTTCTTGAAAATACAAAAAATTCAAAAAGCCATTTTTTTACTGGTCAGTCACGACATTACAATCAATTTTCTTGAAAATAAAATAAAATTCAAAAAGCCATTATTTTACCAGTCAGTTGCAACATTATAATCGATGTTTTTTAAAATAAAAAAATTCAAAAAGTCATTTTTTTACTGGTCAGCCGTGACGTTACAATCGATGTTCTTGAAAATTAAAAAAAAAATCAAAAAATTATTTTTTTAACGGTCAGTTGCTAAGTTACAATCGATGTTCTTGAAAATTAAGAAAAACTTCAAAAAGCCATCTTTTACCGATCAGTCGCGACGTTACAATCGATGTTCTTGAAAATTAAAAAAAATTCAAAAAGCCATTTTTTACCCATCAGTCGTGATGTTACAATCGATATTCTTGAAAATTAAAAAAGAAACAAATCAAAATGCCTTTTTTTTACCGGTCAGTCGCAACGTTACAATCGATGTTCTTGAAAACAAAAAAAAATCAAAAAGCCATTTTTCTTAACGGAAAGTCGCAATGTTATATAATGGGAATCCTATAAGATCCGTTTGTTCTTTTTTCTCTGGTAGATGGTCAGAACCGATCTCATCTTGCTTGCTGGGAGAGAGAAAGCTTCTAGAATTAGCCAGAACTATTCCAGTAAGTCCTCCTATGGTAATCAGAAAGGTTCTCAAAAGACACACCGAGGTGGGGGGGCGTTTTGGCACATGAAAAAAATGATGTTCTTGAAAATAAATGAAGTACCCTTATTAAGAATAGACTGGCTGACTTTCTGGCTTTATTTACTCAAAGAAGGCAAAGAAGGATAGGAAAGCACTGACAGATTGGGTTTCCCTTCCCAATCCAAAATCCTAAGGGTAGTGGATATAATCTACGTAGCTGGCGAGCAGCAACACCCTGTGTCAATAAAAGTAAAAGAAAGAAAATCAGTGCAAAAGAAAGATACCAAACCAATGTTAGTGGAAAAAAAAGCAAGATATAAGAACGAAGAAACAAAACTTTACCGTCGATAGCTATTTTTGTATATCCACTTAATTATTGGTCAAATATTTAATGATCAGTCAAAGATAATATATTTATACAATCTCACAGATGGTGTCTAGATAGGCTTAAATATAAAACTTACTCATATCTTGAATACATATAAAGATTGTTGTAATTTCATAATCATAGATATTCTTTGCTGCGGTACAAGGAGAATATAGTGTTGATAATACTTATTCATACGACATATAAAATATTGAGAATACAGAAAAACTGATAATTTTGTATAGCACTAGTCTCTGGACATGTGTGTTACATGTGATACCATGTATTTCGTAATATATTACTTAATAAAGAATATTAATTTTATTTACACATCTTTGAGAAAATAATTATAGTTGAATAACTAGAGTAAAAAGTATTTGTGAACGAGAATCTAGACATGTGCATTGCACGTGGTACATTGTATTTTATAATGCATTACATAATAGAGAATATTACTTTTATTTACACAAATCTTTGAGAAAATAATTATAATAGAATGAATAAAGTAAAAGTTATTGTGAATGAGAAATGTCGATCGTCGTATATAAACTATTTGTCAAGATTATATGTGTTATGATATGAACCTACAAAGATATAAATTCGTAATTTAATTAGATATATGTGGTAATTATACTTGTCTTTTTTTATGAAGTGCAAATATAAAATGAATATATCTCACTTATTTTCATTATGAGATGTATATTTCTTTCACCTATTTAGGTGGCACTAAATCTCTTTTCACTTTATTTATTTTTCAATTTGCTTTTTATTTGAACCGAGAGTCTATTGAATATTATTTTGTATATACAAGGTCAAACAAGATAGAAAATATCTACCATGGTGGATGCAAAAGTAATTTTGGATTGATAAACGAAAGGGAGCAAAAAGAGGTCTTTTCGAATTCAACTTCGAGAGACCCTACTCAAAAAGCTATTTCTTTTATCAGTCAATCCTTATCTTATAATGGAAGTTCATGAAACTAAAGAAAACATTGATAGGTGCTTTTGTATATCTATTTAATGATTCGTCAAATTCTTTTATATATTTATACAATCTCATCGATGGAGCCTAGAGAGAGCAAGCATATACAAAATTTACTCATATCTTGAATAGATAAAACGTTGTTGTAACTTCATAATCATAGATATTCATAGGTGAGGCATGAGACGAGTACAATGTAAATAATATTATGCATTCATCATATAAAATATCGAGAATAAAGAAACAAGTCTGTGGACACGTTTATCACACATGATACACTGTATTTGTAATACATTACATAATAAAGAATCTTACTTCTATTTATAGGAATCTTTGAGAACATAATTATAATTAAATGTATAAAGCAAAAGTTTTTGTGAATAAGGCTATTGAAATTGTTCCCTAGGTCATTACAAATGGTTCTGTAAAGATTGCAGAGAAAAATTGATCGTAAGTCATAACACCAAAAAATCCATGAGCTACTATACACGAAAATAGAGAAAATTACCTAATTCTTTTTAAATGTACCATAATTGCTAAAACAAAATGCCCCACAGATTGAGTTGAGGCTATCAGAATTCTTCCCAGATTCTTATAGATAGTTCTATGAAGGTTTCATGAAAAAATTTATTAGAAATTATACCTACAAAACACTCATGGGCTAACATACATGAAAAATAGAGAAAATTATCTAATTCTTGTTGAGTGTCTCATAAATGCTTAAATGCCAAAATGTACCTCACAGATGGGGTCGAGACTAGCAGAATTCTTCTCCAGATCCTTATAGATGATTCTATAAAAATCTCTAGAAAAATTGATGAGAAGCCACACATAAAAAAATTCATGGGCTGACATACACTATAAATAGAGAAAATTGCCTAAAACATATTGTGTGGACCCTAAATTTGAAAAAAAAAAGGCCAGAAGATCGAACCGTGGCTATTGGAATCCCTACCCAGGTCCAAATGAGAAGTTCTTTAAGGATTTCATGAAAAATTATTTGAAAGTCATGCCACCAAAAATTCATGGGCTAATAATCACTTAATTCTAATTGAGTGACCCCTAAATACCACAAAATGCTTTGTGGATCTGGTTGAATCTTTTGGAACTCTTCCATAAGTCCTAACTTTTTGTTTTGTAGATGTTTCATGGAGAAGTTAATCAGAAGACATAATATCAAAAATTAATGGACTAACACACATGAAAAACAGAGAAATTTGTTTAATTCCTCCCCTAAATATCAAAAAGTACTCTGCACATAGGGTCGAGGCAGTCAAAATTCTTTCCTAGGTTCTTACAGAAAGTTTTATAAAGGTTCCTCACAAAAATTGCTAGAAGTCATACAACCAAAGAATTGATGGGCTAATACACAAGAAAAAAAATTAATAAAATCTCCTAATGCCCGGAGACATTATGCAACTTACCGTGAAATTATTAGAACGCCCCTAAAATATAAGCATGCGCACAACACGTCTTCCAAAGCTCTGATTGGAAATCCGATACTAGATTTTCGATTAGCACAGAAAATCCACTGAGGAAGTAGTGTCAACCCGATTTAAGAGCAATCGGGTCGAAAAATAATTTTTGCTAATTCTTTTCAAAAAGTGTCAATCCGCGCCCCTGGCGCGTCGCTATGAGGCATGTAGACACACTTAAGTTTTTCTTCAATTTTTCGATGAGAAATGAGATTTTAAAAAATATCAAAAATGTACTGGTACGCCATACGCCAAGGGTATTTTGGTCATTTCCAACTCATTTTAGGTCCCAAAAACGTGTTTTAGAGTATTAGTTCGTACAAAAGGGTTTCAGAACCCATATTTTTCTAAGTCTAAACGTGCTTTCTGGGAGAGGAGAAGAAGAAAGAGCTTAAGGGTTCCAAGTGAGATTTCAATTTCTTGAAGGAAACTTGATAACTCTTCAACTCAGGTATGCAAAGGCTGCTTAGAACATGGAATTGTTCTTCCATGTGCCCCAATGTATAGATTAGGTTGATAATGGATAGTTGATGGGTCTTGACTAGTAATTCTTGGTGAATTTCTTGAAAGTTATCTTTAATTTATACATATTATCTTAAAATGATGATCATCATACTTGTATTTACTATTTGCATGTATTATTGTAAAGATTGTATACCTAATTTGAATGATTCTGTTGTTAATTATTTCAAGAAGGAACTTAGGGGTAATGTATAGAGCCGTGATTGTCTGAATGTGATGATTGTTGAAGTCTGAGCCTTGAGATGAGTGTATTAATGACTGGAACTGATTGAATTAGCATTCTTAGAGCCTAATGAGATTGAACCTGGGTTTAGATGCGATAATCCTACTCTTTAGGTTGATAGATGATGAGATGAGTTGAATGCTCTCGCCCTTAGGGACTGAGTGATGGAAATCCTTGATGAATTGATAGACTTATCAGCATATTGAGTCCTAGGAGGAGTATTAGCACCAAAATGGGTGAGGGTGAGTCCCACTCGCATTCACTAACTACATGTCCAGTGTAAGAGAGGATTGGACCATGAAAGCAAATACTTCCTTTGCCCCGTAAAGAGCTTGACTGACTTCTTTTGGGATCCCTGATACACTTGTCCCATACCCTGGCAAGGTACTAGATGGATGTGGTAACGACATCTCTTTGTTGTATCATCATTGGCTCATAGGTGGTGGTAGTCGATTGTAGAGACATCCAGATAGGTTCATAGTGATAGTACTCTGAGGTTGAGATGATAGTGTGATGTCTTGATGGGTAGTGAGGTGATAGAGTTCTGTTTCCTTACTTTGAGTTGAGGATGAGTGACTGATGAGCTGATTATTATTATATATCATATACTTTAGCTCGTCTTACATATAGTACATTCCACGTACTAATGCCCTTTTGGCGCTGCATCATTTTTTGATGCAGATTCTGTAGACAGAGGACTTCAGTAGGCTAATCATTGACATTCGTAGATCCCCATACAGAGACTTGGTGAGTCCTCCCTTGCTTTCGGAGGACATGTTTATCTTTTTTGTTACTTTGAGTTATTTTGTTTGATTATGGTAGTCATGGCCTGTTATGGTACCTGCTTAGACAGTAGTTATAGAGGCTTTATAGACATAGATTGATGATGGCTGATGTTGGGGTTCTTTTCCCTTGTTCTTTCTGTATATTGAAATTGTTTCCATTGTTCTTAGTTTATGCTATATGGTGATGGTAATTGTCTTGTAGTTCATTGATAATTAGCTACTTTCTTATGATCTTCCACTACTGAATGAACTAATTTGATGAGACTAGGTGGTTTGCTTAGGGACTAGCAATAGTCTCCGAGTGCCAATTACGCCTAGGGTACCCTCCCGAGGCATGACAAACTTGGTATTAGAGCACCAGGTTTCGAGTGTCCTTGGGAGTCTATGAAGCCGTGTCTAGTAGAGACTTATTTATGGGTGTATTGTGCACCACACTTTATGTGTAGGAGGCTATAGGACATTAGGAAGTGTTACCCTTCTTCTATGATCTGGATTCGTGCAATAGAATTTAATTTTATGGATATCTCATTTTAACTCATGCATTATAATTTATAGAAAGTGCAACCATAGAGAACAACAGCTCAAAGAAATGTCGCAGCCCCTGCTGCTGAGAACGCCAACCTAAAGCCCCAGTTCAGATATATAAGTTCATGAAGGCAATGCATACTGATGAGATTGAGGGAGTTGAGCTTGCCTCCTACCAGCTAAAGGATGTTGCTAACATGTGGTACAATCAATGGGAGGAGAGTAGAGGTGAGAATACAGAGCCTGCAACATGGGATGAGTTTGAGACAACTTTTCTTGACCACTTCTTTCCTCAAGACATGAGGGAGGTGAAGGCGCATGAGTTCGTAAATCTGAAGCAAGAAGGGTTGACTGTGAAGGAGTACAATGTTATGTTCATTAAGCTATCAAGGTATGCTTCATAGATGGTGCAAGACATGAGGGCGTGGATGAGGAAGTTTGTATCTGGTCTAGGCAGGCATCTGTAGAAATAATGTAAGGCAACTTTACTTATTCAAGGCATGGACATCTTTAGAATTATGGTCTATGCCCAACAGATAGAGGAGGATAAGAAGAAATATAGAGAAGAGCAAATGAACATAAAGGCGAAGTTAGCGGGACATGAGCCTAGCCCACAGAGACGAAATAAGGGTGACAAGTCCTCCTACTTCCAGAGGAGATCATCTTATCATGCATAGTCTGTAGCAAATGCGCCTATTCAAACAAATGGTATGACTAGAAATCTCATGGTTATCAAAATTTCAGGGCTCTGGGTGCTGAATCTCAGGCCAATGTGACCCAAGGTCAAGGCACGAAGGGAAAGCCACCTTATGGCAAGAGCGGTAAGCTTCATCTGGGTGAGTGTCATATGGGAAAGGATGTTTGTTATTCATATGGACTATGGACAGGTATTTCACTTCAGTATTGAGTGTCCAAAGAGGAGGCGAGGTGAGGGAGCAGCAGACTACAGTCATTCGCAGCCCCTCCAATAGGCAATCAGCAAAGAGGTGCTACTACTGGTACATGAGGCAGGGCGAACCGCCTATATGCTTTGGGTAATCTACAGGAGAAGAAACTGGATGTTGTCATGGGTGTGCTTCAAGTCTTTTCCTTTGATTATTATGCATTGCTCGATCCTGGTGCCACTTTGTCTTTTATGACACCTTATGTGGCTAGTAAGTTTGGGTTTCTTCTTGATTGTTTTCTTGAACCATTTTCTATTTCTACCCCTATTAGTGAGTCTATCTTAGCTGAGAGAGTTTACAGGGATTGTGTAGTGTCTATTTATTAAAGAGGCATCTTAGCTGACTTGGTATAGTTGGAGATGGTTGGCTTTCATGTAATAATGGACATGGATTGGCTTCATGCTTGTTATGCTTCTATTGATTATAGAACCCGAATTGTTAAGTTTCAGTTTCCTAATGAGCCCGTTTTAGTGTGGAAAGGGAGTTCTGTTCCTCCTATGGGTAAATTCATTTCGTATCTTACTGCAACAAAGTTGATTTTCAAAGGTTGTATTTATCACCTGGTGAGAGTTAAGTTTAGTGATGTTGAGTCTACTACTCTTGAGTCAGTCCTAATTGTACATGAGTTTCCTCAGGTGTTTCGTGACCGTCTTTCTGGAGTCACTCCTGATAGGGAGATTAACTTTGGGATTGATGTTCTTCCCGAGACCAAACCCATTTCAATTCCACCTTATAGGATGGCCCTCGTAAAGTTGAAACAATTGACAGAATAATTGAAAGACTTGTTAGAGAAAGGTTTCATAAGGCCTAGTGTCTCTCCTTGGGTTGCTCTTGTCCTATTCGACCATAAGAAAGATGGGTCTCTTAGAATGTATATAGACTACCGGCAGCTAACCAAGGTTACTATAAAGATCAAATATCCTCTTCCTTGGATAGATGATCTATTAGACCAAGTTCAGGGTGCTACTTGTTACTCCAAGATTGACCTCAGATTGGATTACCATCAGCTGAGTGTGAGGGAAAGTGATATTCCATAAATAGCCTTTAGGACATGGTATGGCCACTTTGTGTTCTTGTCATGTCCTTCAGTTTGACAAATGCACCTACAACTTTCACAGATTTGATGAATAGGGTATCCAGACCGTATCTGGATATGTTCGTGATCATATTTATTGACGATATTCTGGTATATTCAAAGAATGAAGAGGAGCACGCTAATTACCTTAAAGTGGTTTTGCAAACGCTCAAAGACCATAAGTTGTATGCGAAATTCTCAAAGAGTGAGTTTTGGCTCAAGTCAGTTGCTTTCTTGGGCTATATTGTTTCGAGAGATGGTATTCGGGTAGATACTCAAAAGATTGAAGTGGTTAAGAACTTGCCTAGATCGACTTCTCCGATAAAAATAAGAAGTTTTTGGGTTTGGCAGGATATTACCGTAGATTTGTTGAGGGCTTTTCTTCCTTGTCAGCCCCATTGACTAGGCTAACTCAGAAGAAGGCCAAGTTTCAGTGGTTTGAGGCATGTGAAAAGAGTTTTCAGGAGTTGAAGACTAGAATGACTACAGCACCAGTGTTGACCTTGCCAAATGGGACGGAGGACTACATGATATATTATGATGTATCCCGATTGGGTTGTGTACTTATGCAGAGAGGGAAGGTGATAGCTTATGCTTCTAGACAACTTAAGATCCATGAGAAGAATTATCCGACTCATGATCTTGAGTTGGCAGCGGTGGTATTCACACTTAACATTTCGCATCACTATTTGTATGGGGTATATGTTGATGTGTTCACTAACCATAAGAGCTTGCAGAATGTGTTCAAACAAAAAGAGATCAACCTGTAGCAAAGGAGATGGCTGGAGTTGCTCAAGGATTATGATATGAGAATTCTTTACCACCCAGGTAAGGCTAACACTGTTGCGGATGCTCTTAGCAGGATGTCTATGGGTAGCACTGCCCATGTGGAGGAAGGAAAAAGAGAACTAGCTAAGGAAATGTATAGATTAGCTCAACTGGGAGTGCAACTTGAGGATAACAATGAAGGCAGAGTCAATGTTTAGAATGGTTCTGCTTCATCCTTGGTGTCAGAAGTAAAGTAAAAGCAAGACCAAGACCTTGTCTTGTTCTAATTGAAAAACGCAGTTCACAAGTAGAAGGTGACGGTTTTCTCCAAAAGAGGAGATGCAATGTTGAGATACTAGGGTAGATTTTGTGTGCCCGATGTTGATGGAGTACGAGACAGGATCATGGATGTGGCTCATAGCTCTAGATATTCAATTCACCCCAGCTCTACTAAGATGTACCACATCTTGAGGGAAGTCTATTGGTGGAATAGGATGAAGAAAGACATTGCTGAATTTGTGTCTAAGTGCTCTAATTGTCAATAGGTTAAGGTTGAACATTAGAAACCGTGTGGGTTAGTTCAGAACTTTGAAATTCCAAAATGGAAGTGGGAGACGATCAACATAGATTTCATCACTAGCTTACCAAGATCTCGAAAATAACATTATTCAATATTGGTGATTATTGATAAGATGACAAAATCAGCCCACTTCTTGGTAGTCAAGACAATTATACAGCTGAGGAGTATGCCCGAATTTATATTCGAGAGATTGTGAGGTTCTATGGTGTCCCCTTGTCCATCACCTCGGACAGAGGAGCTCAATTCACCTCTCAATAATTCTGGAGATCTTTTTAGAAAGGATTGGGTACGAAATACATCTGAACACAACCTTTCATCCTCAGACGGATGGGCAGGTAAAGCACACAACTTAGACTTTGTAGGATATGTTGAAAGCTTCCATCATCAATTCTAACGGAAATTGGGACGAGCACCTACCACTTATTGAGTTTGCGTACAACAATAGCTACCACGCCAACATTCAGATGGCCCCTTATGAGGCACTATACGGGAGGAGATGTAGATAACCGAATGGCCAGTTTGAGGTAGATAAAGCTAAATTGATCAGACCTGACCTTGTCCATCAGTCCATGGAAAAGGTAAAGTTCATCAAAGAGAGGTTGAAGACATCACAGAGCTGTCAAAAGTCTTACATGGATGTGAGGAGAAGAGACTTGGAGTTTGAAGTAGATAATTAGGTGTACTTGAAGGTGTCGCCTATGAAGGGTGTCATGAGGTTTGGTAAGAAGGGAAAGTTGAGTCCACATTATATCAGACCATGTCAGATTGTGAGAAGGATTGGGAAGGTTTTCTTATAGCTAGATTTGCCTTACGAGCTAAATGGAGTCCATCTAGTGTTTCACGTGTCAATGTTGAAAAAGTGTTTGGAGGATCCTACTTTAGCAATTCCTGTCGAGAGCATGGGAATAAAAGACAATTTAACTTACGAAGAAATTCTAGTCCAAATCCTAGATCAACAAATTTGTAAGTTGAGGAACAAGGAGATAGCCGCTGTCAAGGTTCTATGGAGGAATCAATTTGTTAAAGAAGCTACATGGGAATCTAAGGAAGCGATAAATCTCAAAGAACCATACTTATTCGTGCCAAATGATGATGATGTTGAAGGTAATGTCCCTATCCTTAAAATTATTGAAATTTCTTTCTTGAGTTGATGTGCTAATTCCATTCCCGAGTCTAAGATAGGATTGTAGAAGGTGTGGAGATAATTGAAAGCTCTAGAATTCCCGAGTGAGGAACGATATGAGTTTTGAGGTTACTTGTGCTTCTATTTGACGCTTACTTATCATTCGAGGACGAATGATCCTAAGGGAGAGATGATGTAACACCCTATGAAATTACCAAAATGGCCCTAAAATGTAAATGTGCGTACAACGCGTCTTCTAAATCTTTGATTGAAAATTTAAAACTAAATTTGCGATCAGCGCGGAATATCGAATGGGGAAGTGGTCTCAACCCCAATTAAAAGTAACCGGGTTGAAAAATATTTTTTGCTAAGTCTTTCCAAAATAGTGTCAATCTGCGCCCCTAGCGCGTGTGGAGGGAGCACAGAGACACACTTAAGTTTTTCTTCAATTTTTCGATGGGAATTGAAATTTCTGAAAAAATATAGAAAATGTACTGGTCCGCGTCCATGGTGCATCGCGAACCAGTACACTAGTTTTAAAATTCTTATTTAAATTTTGTTAAGGGTATTTTGATCATTCC
The DNA here is from genome assembly GCA_025774065.1 of Solanum ossicruentum. NCBI lineage: Eukaryota > Viridiplantae > Streptophyta > Magnoliopsida > Solanales > Solanaceae > Solanum > Solanum ossicruentum. Next base: position 16,222 of record JAOTQR010149993.1, read on the forward strand.
TAACCCATTTTAAGTCCCAAAAATATGTTTTAGAGTATTAATTTGTTCGAAAGAATTTTAGAAAAACCATATTTTTCTACATCTAATTGTACTTTTTGAGAGAGGAGAAGAAGAAAGAGCTTAAGGGTTCTAAGTGAGATTTCAATTTGTTGAATAAGACTTGGTAACTCTTCAACGCGGGTATGTAAAGGCTACCCAGAACATGGAATTGTTCTTCCATATGCCCCAATGTATAGATTAGGTTGATAATGGATTATTGATGGGTCTTGAGTAGTAATTCTTGGTGACTTTCTTGAAAATTATCTTTAATTTATACATATTATCTTTAATTGAATACCATCATACATGTATTTATTGTTTGAATGTATTATTGTAAAGATTGTATACCTAATTTGAATAATTTTGTTATTAATTATTTCAAGAAGGAACTTAGGAATAATGTCTAGAGCCTTGATTGTCTGAATATGATGCTTGTTGGAGTCTGAGCCCTCAGATGACTGTATTAATGACTCGAACTGATTGAATTAGTGTTCTTAGAGCCTAATAGGACGGAACCTTAGTTTATAAGGAATAATCCTACTCTATGGTTTGATAGATGATGTCATAAGCCAAGTGTTCTTGCCCGTAGGAACTGAGTGATGGAAATCCTTGATGAATTGATAGACTTATGAGCATATTGAGTCTTAGGAGGAGTATTAGCATAGAAATGGATGAGGATGAGTCCTATTCGCACTCATTAACTATGTGTCCAACATAGGAGAGGATTGAACAGCGAAAGCGGATGTTTCCTTTGCCCCGCAGAGGGCATGACAAACTTTTTTAGGGATCCCCCATAGACTCGTCCCGTATCCTAGCAAGGTACCGATGGATGTGGCAACGACATCTCTTCGTTGAATCATCACCGACTTATAGGTGGTGGTTGTCGGTCATAGAACCTCCTAGATAGGTTCATACTGGTTGTTAGTTATAGAAACTCCTAGATAGGTTCATACTAGTTGTCGGTTATAGAAACTCCTAGATAGGTTCATGCTGATAGTACTCTGAGGTTGAGATGATAATGTGATGTCTTGATGTGTAGTGAGGTGATAGAGTTCTGTTTCCTTACTCTGAGTTGAGGATGAGTGACTAATGAGCTGATTGTTATTGTATATCGTTTACTTTAGCCTATTTTACATATAGTACATTCCATGTATAATGCCCTTTTGGTGCTGCATCATTTTATGATGTAGATTCTATAGATAGAGGACTTTAGCAGGCTAATCATTGAGGTTCACAGATCCCCAGACAAAGACTTGGTGAGTCCTCCCTTGCTTTGGGAGGACATGTTTATCTTTTCAATTACTTTGAGTTATTTTGTTTGATTGTGGTAGCCATGGCCTGTCATGGTACCTTCATAGATAGTAGTTATAGAGGCTGCATAGACAAAGATTGATAATGACCGATGTTGGGCTTCTTTTCCCCCTTTTCTTACTTTATAATGAGATTGTTTTCATTGTTCTTAGCTTATATTGGATGGTGATGGTTATAGTATTGTAGTTCAATGAAAGTTACCTAACTTCTAATTATCTTCCACTATCGAACTGAGTGAAGGAATGCGATGAGACTAGGTGGTTCGCTTGGGGACTAGCAATAGTCTCCGAGTGCCAGTTACGCCTAGGGTACCCTCCCGAGGCTTGACACATTAGCCTAGAAAATAATTTCAATAGCCACAAAATCATCCATAGTGACATGGAGAATTCTAATAGCCTCAACCAACTTCTCAAGACTTTTTTAGCATTTGAAGACCACTCAACAGGAATGAAGATTAGATGGGTACTGACTCCTCTTCTTTCAAGTTTCTCCATTCAATCAAACTCATTAATAAAAAATGTAGTGCACTAAACTTCCACTATACACATGTTTCATAAAAGATCATACACAAAGGTCTATCAAAAACAAATCTTACCAAGAGATTGTTTCCACAATTCAAATCTATGATCTTGAGAAATTATAATGTCATAATATTTTTCAAATCATCCTAACTATTATACTACTGCAACAATTCTTGCTTAGAAGTCCATGTTGTGGCAATTTACTACCATAAGGTAATGGGTTTCTCCTACAAGATGTTGTACGTCGAAACTCATTGTCCATGCATAAGAAACAGTTTCAACATCAAAAACAACAAAAACTACAGCAAACATTGCCCATTGAGGTTCTATGTTGACTCACAAATAGAAAGTTTCTCCAAGACCCCCTTCCATTCAACAAATTGCACCATTTAGTCTTTAAAACATTAATGCCATGAGATGATATTATATCAAACCAACATAAACGTGCACACAAAATACCTAATTTTGATAAAGAAACCATGAATTCACATACACCATAAATTCGCCAATAAATCCACCCCTACATGAATGTGTTATTGGTCATAGCATGAACAAATGGGTGGGAAAAAAGGATATATAAAAATGGGCAAATATACAGTCTATATATATATATATGTATATATATATATATTGGATTTTAAAACTATATATAAATATGTGTAAACACTTTTGGCTTTTGAACTTATGACCTAGTGTTTCCTTGCTGGTTGTTAATTGGATTAATATCTCGAACAAAGTTTGATATAAATAAATGTTTGGAGGTTTCATGTCCCATCCAAGAAGAGCTTGTTAGAACCCATAAGTCCATAATTGGTTCAATTTGGAAAAGTTTGGGACCAAATGTATATTATTCAAAATGTGTTCCTTAAAGAAATAATTTTTAGTGGGGTCATGGTTGTGGCTTGTTTTAATAGGTGCAAGTGGAAATTGGTGCCTATATATATATATATATATATATATGTTTGTGTATATCTTGTTCAAGACCATAGTTCCCCATATTTAGAAAAGTAAAAGCCATCAAGAAAGCTGAAAAAAAACCCTCTCGGGTTACTGTAGCAGCCGAAGAAAAAATTCAATTTTTTTCGAGTTTTCGATTATTTGACGCTTCAAGCTTGGTATATTGGAACCCCTAAGTGGCGTGGAAGCGTTAGTTGGTCAATAAAACGCGTGGTTTGACGGCTACGAAGATTTGAATCAAGTAAAGGGGTTGAAAGGTAAGTTAGTTTTTAGCTTCAACTATTTA
>JAOTQR010150012.1:0-19333 GCA_025774065.1 Solanum ossicruentum
GTATAGTAAGCATATAGTACAGGTTGGTTCTCCCGGGCCTTATCGGCAACGGGTGCCAGTCCACCCTAACGGGACTTTGGGTGTGACAGATAGCCGCAAGAATGGAGTAAGTAGTCAAAACAAATCGAGCATGGGGACAATGAGAGCAAGGTGTGGTGAAATTTTCTTGTGCGATTAACACAAATAATGAGCAAGAAAAAGTAAATGAAGAGATCATGGAGCAACTTGCTCAACTTCGCACAAGTAAGGACTTTGTTCTAAAGCAAAATCATGCAAGCATCCAGGCAGTGACGCACGAACCTCTGAAGGTTTCTACCTATGATGATCCATTCTTTGATGCTGATGCATGTTTTCTAAGCAACCAAGTAGCCTGGAACAACCCTTAAGGGTCCAATTCAGATTATTGGAGGCAAGGTTTCAAGAATCAAGGTCGGAACTTCACCCGAGATGTATAGAGATAGCCGGGGTGGATACTATGAGAGAGAGAGAGAGAGTGCCAGACGTAGAATGGGGGAGCAGAGAGGGATATGGGAGTGGTCCTTATGTGCCACCATACAATCGTGATGCCGAATCAAGCAACTCAAGGATCAAAGATAAGTTTGAAAAATTGTTGAGGTGAGCCGATCACCCAAATGAGACTTTAAAGGGAATGAAAGAATATATTTCAAGTATTGACCAAAAAATAGAGTCTCACTCGGTGGCAACTAAGCAACTCGAGCAACAATTTGGGCAAGTGTCTTCAAAGTTGAACCAATGCCAAAAGGGCATCTACTAAGCAATATGGTCCAAAATCCTAAAAATGAAGGGCATTGCATGTCAGTGATGGCTCGGGATGGAAAAGGTGCTGCAAAACCCCCTATGCAAGAGGAAGAAAATGGGAACCGCAAGAAGAGGATGAATGAAAGAGCTTAGGCAGGCAACATAAATGAGCAACCCAAGAAGTATAAAACCTTTCACAGGCCCCCTCCTCCTTTTCCTTAAAACCTTGGAAAAAGAAAGGAGGAAGGTATGTTTGAATAGTTTTTGGCGATGTTAAAATTTTTTTCAGTAGATGTTCCTTTCATTGAGGCCCTTAAGAGGATGCTGGGACATGCCAAATGGATGAAAGACGTAGTCAAAAGGAAGCTAAATGTGAGCCAAAGACCTCTCTAAAAATGTTTGGTGTTGTGGTGCCATCACTAAGAAGTCATTAGTGCAGAAGCACGAGGATCCAGGTGCATTCACCGTACCATGTACTGTAGGAGAACTAGCGTTTGCTAAAGCACTATGTGATTTGGGCGCTAGCATTAACTTAATGCCTCTCACCATATTTCGAAAGTTGGGTTTTGGGAGCCTTTTTCCTATAAAAATGCAGTTTTCGATGGCAGACAGAATGGTCAGAAAGCCTGTGGGGATCTAATATGATGTGTTAGTAAAGGTAGACAAATTTACATTTCCCGCAGATTTTGTTATACTTGACTGTGGAGTTGATTTTTCAGTTTCGATCATTTTAGAAAGACCTTTCTTAGCCACAGGTTGAGCATAGTCGATATGGAGAAGATTCTACTTGTTGTCAGGTTTGTAGGAGAAGCAGTGGTGTTTCAAGTGGGTCAGTAGGATGGAAGTAGCTCTGAGTTCTATGTCATCGCAATGATTACAATAGATGAGGAGGATGAAACAGAGATCCCGATGGAGTTAAGGCTTGGTATTGATCCTCTGGCAGCCGTGTCAATGAACTTCGATGGTGACAATATTCCTGAGTATGAAGAAATAGTAAATGCACTTGGGATGTCATTTGGGCCAAGGCTACATGCAAAATTGGAGTTAGATTTATGCAACAGGGAGTCACCGCCTATAAGACCCTCTATAGAAGTCCCACCAGAGTTAAAATTAAAGGCATTACCATTGTATCTGAAATATACTTGGGAGAAAATAGTACATTACCTATCATCATTGCAGCAGATCTAAGTGAAGCCTAAACAGAAGCCCTAGTCTCAGTTCTCAAGCAGCACGAGAGAGCTATTAGGTGGACAATTGCAGACATTATTGGCATACCCCCTGGGATATGCACTCATAAGATTCAACTAGTCAAGGATTACAAACCTACCTCATCTCCTCATGCTGCCTCAATTGCATCCTGGCAAGCTCAAGTCCCTGCTCCACTGTCAACCCTGCCTGTAGCCTCACTAATTCTAAATTCAATACGGGGCCTTTTCTCAGGAGAAAATAAGTCCACCACCAGCACCGAGGGAGCAGTCTGTAGGAATGCCACTGGTGCGGCCAAAGTTATTGTCATGTCAGTCCGGAGCTGCTGGATCACTATTTGTAAGGCCATTATATTTGCTGGCAATATTGTGCTAGGGCTCTGCTAGAACCACAACTTAAAAGAATCTATATGAGCATCCACAAAATTGTAATTCATTCCTGAATAGTAGTGACCAAGAATGCCTGTATGCGTCCCTCGCTCCCTTTTATAGCCTGGCGGACCTCGGGCCTAATCTGCTAAAGTAACTGAGTCAACTGGGACTCAATGTAGGCTAGTCACTATGCCATGGCCTAAATGGATGTCGCTGACAAATAGACCATGCCAACGGGTGTTATCAGTGTAGGAATAACCTGTGGGGCAGGAGTAATAGTGGTAAGCCCCCTCTCCACATCAGGTGCAGTCTATCGAGAGCCTCTTCTTTGTAGTAGCAGCAGTATTGGTGGTAGGTGAAGTCCAGAAGGTGACTCTGTCGCGAACATCTTGGGAATCTGAACTGGCTGGTGCGGTGCTAGCCGAAGTGCCACCAGATTATCTTTAGCCTTGATTAGGCTGGCATCCAAAGTATGTTGGACCGCACTCAGTGAGTCTAGGTGATGTAGACTCTCCACCCTGGACTCTATACAGAGTATGTAAATCAAGCAAGGAAAGGGGATGGATGTAGACCTTTTCAAGGCTGCCTCGTGGATCTGCTCTGCGATGAGGGTGGCAAAATAGATATCATAGATAGCCAATATGCTAGCAACCACAATAGCATGGTTCGATATCAAGGTATTATCTGCAAGCATCGATTGGATCTGTGACATCACAATAGACCACCAAAATTTGGTAAGGAAAGCCTCAGAAGATGTAGCTATCCATGCAAGGTTCTGGCCCCTAACTCAGAAGAACAGTCCATGAAAATTTCGTGACCATACATATGGTGAATGGTAGTCTCAGAAATGTCCACCAGTTGGCCTCTCACTCTAGTGTGTGTCAGTCTGGGCTGAGCGAGGGGCTTCTTCCCCTTGGGTAGAGTGTCGAGTACTATGGTCGTGTAGGAGGCGTAGAAATCTTGTACCACGGTCGGGGAATACTTTCCTAGTTCTTTGGCCAACCACTGGAGCCCATATCTGCTGATAGTGTCTTAGAGACCGAGAACAGTGTCTAGTCTGGAAGTGTTGATCCGGGGCTCTTAAAAAATAAAACGGGTTGGTTTGCCTAAATCATTTTGCTGCAAGCCCACTATGTATCTCCTTGATGTCATGCAAGTTACATCTTCTTTTTAGAGGATAAAGTGATCGCTGTCAAGATATAGAACCTAACCAAGGTTAGGGTCAATCCGACAAGAAATGCGTAGACACAAAAAAATTCACCAATTTGCAATCCAAGTAATTAACCAACTTATTTCCTAAAAGAAGGGAGGGGGGGATTTTACAATAATCAATGAGAAAATAAAACTAACTATGACAAGAGAAAGTCAATAATGGAGAACAACTAGGGTATTGTGTTCCTCATGATTCCGCAATTCAGTATCATCGAATAATCTAATTCTTTTCTGGTGTTTATCATGCAGGACAATAATTTAAGTTCACCAAGTCCTTTGGTCAAAGGTGAGAGGTGAATTTTACTTTTTGACTTGGTCCATCTCCATATTGTGCATTACTAACCATTACTTATTAGTCCCAGTACAATCTCCCCTTGGCCTAGTTCAATTGATTAGACAAGAACATATCAATCAAATTCGATTAATTAATCTCTTTTCCTATTCATTACTACCGTGGTTCAGTCAGTAACACTAGGCGGGTTCTAATGTTGGCCACCACTAGAAAACATACAAAACAAAGAGAATTAATTAATACATGCATATACAGCTTATAAGAATTATGAATTATCCGATTTTACTTTGTTAGTTCTTCATGGTTCCCATAATCCTAGTTGCGGATTTAGCTACACATGCTATGTGTAAATATAGAAATTATGAAATGAGAAGAAGTAATTGAACACTTACACAATAGATTTAAGAACAAGCAATCCAATGTCAAAAAGAATCACAAGCTTTAAGATCAAATTCAAATACAAGTATTCTCAAAGACATTCTTACAATATTTTCTCTCAATGTATTGAGTTCTCTGAGTACTAGGCGAAAACTTTTGAAAAAATAACATAAAAGACCTATTTATAATAAGTAAATTCAAATCCTAAACAAAATAGGAGAACTGGTTGGCATGCCATACAAAATCTCTTTACGACCCATATCGAAGTTTACGACCCGTAATTAGGGTCTCGTAATTAGCTGCTGGAATTTTGGACTTCAACTCTATGGCACCCCTCTATGACTCATAAAGTGGTTTACGACCCGAAAAGAGGGTTTCGTCTGATGAACTTCCTGAAAATCCAACTCTATGATCCTCAGGGTACAAATCCTCTTCTAGGACTCGACTGAATATTCATCGAATGAACTTCAGAAATCAACCCCTCACTGAAAATTTTCATGAAACCTTCCTACGGCCCGTAGAATGATCTACGACTCATAGAGGATCTCGTATAATAGCAAATCTACCGCAACTTCTGTAACTTTCCCTACAATCATGGCCAACCTATAATCTTGCAGATATAAACACAAAAACACATAAAACCCACTAACATGGCATTAAGAACATACAAAATTCCAAGTTTTAAGCATAAAAAAGTGTTGTATTTTGGCAGCACATCAACACTCTCAACTTAAAATTGTTGTTTTTCGTCAAGCAACGGACTCATTCTATATAAACATTACAGTAACACATAGACCTCGACTCAATAGCATACTCACATGCATCTCAGACTCATACACCCACACTAACTTTTTAAAATGGGATCAGATAGCTATTTAGCAAACCAAGACAAACTGGTGCATGTGACAACACATCTATGACAAGCAAGGTATTCTCAATAGTCCACAATCGCTGAACAAGTCTAGTAATAACAATCTAATGCAAGTGCCCTCACAGAAAGAAATCCCAAATATGACACTCAATGATATTTTCATGTTTAGCATTAAGACTGTACAAAAACACTCACTCTCATAACAGATATTCATGCATAATGTCTAATACCATAGGCTTTCCCCTATACTCATGACTCAGACCTTCAAGTAACTGGACTAGGATCACTTTAAGACTTTCTAAGCTTATAACAAAGGCTCAAGGGGTGTCGATATGATATTATGGGAAAATAGTGACTAATGGATCTCTTTGAAACTGCGTTTTTCTACACTTTTGCCCCACCAACTCTGCTATTTTCACCTTATTCTCTCTTTTTCCTATTTCAAGCTTTTCTGGGTGCATTTTTTTTCATTTTTCAGTTTTTTTCACGCTTCATTTTGCTATTTAGCTCACATCTAAGGCATCACTTATTTTTCTTGCACCCGGTACATGATTTTTCTCTTTTTCTCCTTACCACTAATCCACCCCTTTATTTTATTATTTCTCCCTTACACCAGTCACTCTCAACTTAGGTTTTTGGTCTGTGTTGAGGTGTACAATATCCATCCTCCAAACTAGGGCCACTTTTGGTAGCCACCCTTAACTTAGGTACTTTTGCCTCAGTCAAGGTATACAATGTTCAAGGAAAGACAAAGGCCAATTTTAGGATTTTACAATGATCAAAGCTAGGTCAATCAGTTGTTTTCAAAGAATGGGTACATGTTAGGCTCAAATATTATGAACAAGGGGTATATCATCAATTTGATTGGTCATTTTCAGGCCAAAGTGGAATTATTACTAAATAATGACCTAAACTCCTTTCCTACTCCAGTTAATCTACAATCTAACTTAGAGTAACAGGGCAAGTTCTGAATTAGCACAAAACACATGAATTTATCGAATTATGCTCACACTCACATGGCACTGCATATATTATCAACAAAAGACTCATAGATCATGCTTTTTATATCAATGTTCCCTCACTTATCAGAAAAGATTTTGTCACACACCTAAACATGCATGGTTGCTATCTAATTACAAAACAAAATTTTTGTGGGTATCATTTTTCAAACAAAACACAAAAATATGTTATATGCCAAAACTATTAGTACTTTATGCTACAAATATTATCTAAACATCCTAAATGTGCCGGTTCAATAGAAAGTAAGTACCTACAAGGAAAAATAACACTAGCAACAAAACTCCGAGATTAAAAATTGGGGCAGTTATGGACCCAAGCTACTCAGACTTCACTGTGGCCAATAACTACCCACACCCCATCAAAAAAGATATGCATTGTCCCCAATGCACAAAATCAAAACAAAATAGAATGTAAGGGGTCAAAAAGAACATATTTAGGTACCTAAGCTCCAGTCTCTGCCATGTGTTTCCTCCTAAGCAGCGCCTGATTTAGTGTCACGGCACGACCTAGATGGCTGGAGTGCCCAGACTTCCGCCAGCTTTTGTGCTCCCTTAACACCAAACTTTGCCTCCCTATGGTGCCTATCAGTATCATTTTGATTTAGAGCTATGGAACTTGTTATCATGCCCTTTTGAATCTAATCCAATTGCATTAAGACAAGTTTGAACTGTGGATTAACCTGTTTGATTACTACAGAGTGGTTTTCAACTTTATGGTTTATCTTGGCAATGTCGGACTTAATCTCCCTCAATGTCTCATCTTGTGTTTCCGCCCTTTTTAAAAACTGGTCAAGCATCTCCTTGATTCTAGAGTTTTTATGTCTCATATCACGATTGTGATAGGGCAAATAATGACTATTCATATAGCCGTCCTTGTGGCCTTGATGCTTGGTATGATGGCTTTCTTGTGTCTGTTTCATCAGTGCCTCCTGATTAACTCTGTTTTTAGCAAGCATACTAAGGATATCCACATTTTATTTTTGCTTGATCAGAACTCATATTAGCAGTAATCCATGATTTGTTGGATGTCTATTCATAGGTTCCCTTATGTGGCTCGATTTAGCCTCCACATCTAGCTACTCAGAAATTTTTGTGAATGGTTGTTTTACGAACAGGCCTCCTAATAGGGCATCAACACATGCTTGACTATTTGCATCAAGAGCTCGATAGAAATTCTCCACGAGTACATTCTCCAAAATTTTATGGTCTCGTGCACTCTCTCAAGTATCTATTGAACTGTTCTCATATAGCAAGGATTGAATCACTAGGGAATTGCTTAAAGTTGCGAAACTGGTCCTCCAACTTGAGCCTGCTTGGTTTAAGGAAATATATTGCTATGATGGCCCTCTGCAATTCTACCCAACTAGTGATTAAACTTTGTGGGAGATTACATAGCCATAATACAACATTGCCTGTAAGAGACAATGGGAAGATGTGGAGTCCCACAACATCCATAGAAAGATTATTTGTTCCCATCACACCTACAAACAAATGCCACATTATGTAGGTGGCTATAAGGATCCTCCAATGGTAAGCCCACAAATAGCCCACGGTTCTACAGCATCTGAAGCAACCTACTCAAGACTGTGAACTTTGTGTCTGCTGGTAGTGGTGGAAAGACAATAGCTCTAGTCACCTCCATATCCATAGGATTCAATATAGACTAATTCCACTGGTAAGCATTGGCATTAAAATCTTGAGGTTGTGGAATGTCCTCCAAAGGAGGTGGGTTCTCATTTTCAGCATCCTCATTATTATTACTATTCAGAGCTGCATTGGACACATTATTGGCATTATCTTGGGCCATTCTTCTTAGTGCACTGTGGATCTCTGGATCAAATAGAATTAAGGGATTGCCTTGACTCCTAATGTTGGGCATATGTTACACCTACACCCTGAAAAGAGACAAAAACAACAAACACAAGTAAAATAGTGGAACAACCGCATAATCAACATAAATTGAGTAAGTTGATTGTCAATTATTATTTAAAACATATTAAATGATATATAAAGCAATTATGATGAATTATATTACTTAGAATTGATTTTGGTGGCGATTTTGTACAATTACGTAATAATTTATTCGTAACAAATAATAAATCGATTAATTAAGTGCATAATCAATATTAATTGAGTAATTTAATTTTTAATTATTATATAAATCATATTAAATAATAAATACACTAATTTTGAAGGATTATAGTACTTAAACTTGATTTTGGTGGTGATTTTGTACAATTATGTAATAGTTTATTCACAACAGACAATAAATTGAGTAATTAAATGCGTAATCAACATTAATTGAGTAATTCGATTGTTAATTATTATCTAAACCATGTTAAATGATAAATAAAGTTGTTTTGATGTATTATAGAACTTAGAATTGATTTTAGTGGCTATTTTGTACATTTACATAGTAATTTAATCGTTGTAGACAATAAATCAATTATTTAACCACGTAATCAGTATTAATTGAGTAATTTGATTGTTAATTATTATTTAAACCATACTAAATGATAAATTAAGTTATTTTGATGTATTATAGTACTTAGAATTGATTTTGGTCGCAATTTTGTATAATTACATAGTAATTTATCCATAGCAGACAATAAATCGATTAATTAATCACGTGAGAAACATCAATTGAGTAATTTGATTGTTAATTATTATCTAAACCATATTAAATGATAAATAAATCAATTTTAAATTATTATAATACTTAGAATTGATTTTGGTTGCGATTTTGTATAATTATATAGTAATTTGCTTGTAACAGATAATAAATTGATTAATTAACCGCATAAGCAAGATTAATTGAGTAATTTAATTTTTAATTATCATCTAAACCATATTAAATGATAAATACAATAATTTTGACATAATTTTGGTGATGATTTTGTACATACATAATAATCTATTCGTAATAGATAATAAATCAATTAAATAACTGTGTAATCAACATTAATTGAGCAATTTGATTGTTAATTATTATCTAAACCATAAAAAATGATAAATAAAGTAATTTTGATGTATTAGAGTACTTAGAATTGATTGTGGTGGTTGATGTGCTGTCAAAATACAGCACATCTGACGCCTGAATAAGGGATTTTGTGAGTTGTTAAAGCGACTTTTTAGTGTTTTGATGTTTTTTATGTTAATCTTGCAGAAAAATTAGGTTGGCATAATTTTGAAGAAAAGTTATAGATTTTGAAGAAGAATAGGCCTTACGAGTCATAGCTCAAGCTACGAGTCGTAGGGTGTTGTCGTAGTAGGAATTAGAGACAAAAAAATCAAAAATCTGTCAAGTGAAGGTCACTCCTACGAGGACATCCTACGAGATGTAAGACACACTATGCCTCATATAGGTGGATTCGTAGCAAGAATCAGAGAGCCAAAACGTTAGACCAAAAACTAAAGACCAAGACTACAAGACAAATTTACAAGTCGTAGCCAAAGTAATGACTCATACCAATGGGTCATACCAGTTCGGTCCAAGATGTCATAAACCTAATACGAGACCCCAACTATAACTCGTAGGATGACTTATGAGTCGTAATTGCGAGACTTATCAGCCGCCAACTGTCTTTTTTGTGTAAATTCTAGGGTTATTTTGTAAATACTACGTATTGATTAAGTTATTTTTTTGAAAAATAGTTCAGCCAATAGACAATCTACCATTACATTTTGCACTGTTTCTTAGTTTTTTAAGTAGCTTGTTGTTCTCTCTTGGAAAACCCATTTTGGGGATTCCAAATCTCACCTTGTACTCATTGTTGATCAATCAAGCTTGTGGTTTTGCAACTTGTGGTGCCTATATTCTTCATTCTTATTGGTGAAACTCTCAACTATGTCTATCATGTGCATTTTTATGTATTTTGCTATAGCCATGAGTACCTAATCACCCACAACTTGGGGTTGTGGGAACCATGGGTGGTTAACTTGAAATAACCTAGGTTTCTTGCATTTATATGAATGGGTTTTGCATGTCTTATCTATTTTCCTTCATTTTTATTGTAGTTTGGTGGTGGCCAACACAAAACCCTGCTTACTATCACGATTTCGACCAAGGTAGTGACAAATAGGAAAAAGGAACTAGATGATAGAATTCGATTGATGTGTTCTCGTCTAATTGATCAAACCTGACCAAGGGGAGGTTGACTGGGACTATTGGTAATGATTAGTTGGCACGCCATAGTGGCCGACCAAGCGTCATGGTGAAATTTGACCTTCACCTTCACAAGAGGGCTGGAATAACCTAAGTTACCATCTTATATGAAAATCACCAATCATAGTTATGTTATCTAGGATCGAGTCAATGAACCATTGAGAACACAATTCTCGATTCATCCCCAAAATTGAGTGTTTCCTTGCATTACAGTTAGTGGTTATTTTAATTTGCTTTTGAATCACAAACCTTCCCCCTCCATTTAGAGATCGTATTTATAAATACTAGAAATGATTAGTAGTGAAGTCTTGTAGTCAAGCCCTGTATTCCCTGTGGATTCAACCCTAACCTCGATTAGGTTAATTGCTGACAACGACTGCTTTCTTATTCGAGCATGAACATCATTAGAAATTATGGCACCATTGCTAGGGAATACGGCTAGGTTTTGATTTGATTTTGACTATTAGTTAGTTCTAGTGTTGATTTCTAAAGTCTCTTGTACTTTATTTTTGTTTTTGTTTTTATTGTTTGGTTTTATTTAAAGGGTATACTAGGTTGTATGCCCAACACAAGGAGCCAAGCCAATCCCTTAGCTCTACTAAATTTGGAGATCCATTGACTACCAAGAAGAATGGCTCAAGTGAATGAGGATATTGAGGTTGAGGAGGAGATGCACATAAATGAGGATATGGATAGAGAGGAGAATCCACCAAAAAGGGGTAATAGGCCACAACTCAGGGACTACAATGATAATGCTTATGGATGGAATCAATATTGATTGAACCCTATGGCTATGGATGTTACTGGTACTATAGTATTGGTTCATTTACAGGCAGATACTAAGGTCATGCTGTCGAGTAGATTGCTCTAAATGCTCCAAAATCGAGGACTATTCACATGGCTACCTTTGGAGGATCCCCACCTTCATCTTCAAAATGTGGTGTTTGTTTGCAAAAGTGTCATGGTGACACAAAACCTTTCTCTTGATGTTGGGTTTGGGAGTGTTTCCACTGTCATTGACTGGCAATGCAGCTGTATGATTGTCCGAGCTTCCTCCTGGTACTATCACAAGTTGAACTTCAAAGAGTATTCCTCGAAAGATATTTCCCAAGGTCTAAGAAGTTGAACCTCAAGGACTAAATCAACAACTTTGATCAATTGCTGGGTGATTCTATTAGCACAACATAGGAGAGATTTACTAAATGTTTGAGGATGGTCCCTTATCAAAAGATTGTTGATGATGCCTTGGTTGAAATTTTCTATCAGACACTTGATGAAAATAGTTAGGCTTGCGCCAATACGATTATGGGAGACATGTTCCTAGACCAACCTTTTGCATTAATAGCCGCAAGAATGGAGCAAGTGGTCAAAATAAATCGAGCATAGGGACAATGAGAGCGAGGTGTGGTGAAATATTCTTGTGCAGTTAACACAAAAAATGAGCAAGCAAAGGTAAATGAAGAGATCATGGAGCAACTTTCTCAACTTCGCACAAGTATGGACTTGGTTATAGAGCAAAATCAGGCAAGCGTCAAGGCAGTTATGCACCAACCTTTGAAGGTTCCTACCTATGATGATCCATTCTTTAATGATAATGCATGTTTTCTAAGCAACCAAGCGGCCTGGAACAACCCCTAAGGGTCTAATTCAGAATATTGGAGGCAAGGTTTCAAGAATCAAGGTCGAAACTTCACTCGTGATGAGATATATAGAGATAGCCGAGGTGGATACTATGAGAGTGAGAGAGTGAGAGAGAGAGAGAGAATGCTAGACGCAGAATGGGGGAGAAGAGAAGGCTACAGGAATGGTCCTTATGTGACACCACACAATTGTGATGCGGAATCAAGCAACTCAAGGATCAAAGATATGTTCAAAAAATTGTTGAGATGAGCCTATCACCAAGATGAGATTTTAAAGGGAATGAAAGCAGATATTTCAAGTATTAACCAAAAAATAGAGCCTCACTCAGTGGCAACGAAGTAACTCGAGCAACAATTCGGGCAAGTGTCTTCAAAGTTGAACCAATGCCAAAAGGGCACCCTACTAAGCAATACAGTCCAAAATCCTCAAAATGAATGGCATTGCATGGCGGTGATGACTCGGGATGGAAAAGGTGCTGCAAAACCCCCTATGCAAGAGGAAGAAAATGGGAACCGCAAGAAGAGGATGAATGAAGGAGCCTAGGAAGGCAACATGAATGAGCAATCCAAGAAGTATAAAGCCTTTCAAAGGCTCCCTCATCCTTTCCTTAAAGGCTTGGAAAAATAAAGGAGGAAGGTATGATTGAAAAGTTTTTGGCGATGTTAAAATTTTTTTCAGTAGATATCCCTTTAGTTGAGTCCCTTAAGAGGATGCCGAGACATGCTAAATGGATGAAAGACCTAGTCAAAAGGAAGCTAAATCTGAGCCAAGACCTCTCTATAAATGTTTGGTGTTATAATGCCATCACTACTAAGTCACTAGTGCAGAAGCACGAGGATCCGGGTGCATTCACCATACCATGTACTGTAGGAGAACTAGCGTTTGCTAAAGCACTGTGTCATTTGGGCGCTAGTATTAGCTTAATGCCTCTTACCATATTCCGAAAGCTGGCTTTTGGGAGCCTTCTTCCTATGAAAATATGGTTGTTGATGGCAGACAGAAAGGTCAAAAAACCTACAGGGATCCAGCATGATGTGTTAGTAAAGGTAGATAAATTTATATTTCCCGCAGAATTTGTTATACTTGATTGTGGAGTTGATTTTGCAGTTCCGATCATTTTGGGAAGACCTTTCTTAGCCATAGGTCAAGCATAGTCTATATGTAGAAGAGTCTGCTTATTATCGGGTTTGGGTGAGAAGAAGTGGTGTTTCAAGTGGGTCAGTGAGATGGAAGTAGCTCTGAGTTCTATGTCATCTCAATGATTACAATGGATGAGGAGGATGAAGCAGAGATCCCGGTGGAGTTAAGGCTTGGTGTTGATCCTCTAACAGTTGTGTTAATGAACTTCAATGGTGACAACATTCCTGATACTGAGGAAACAGTAAATGCACTTGGGGTGTCATTTGGGCCGAGGCAACAAGCAAAATTGGAGTTAGATTTATGCAACAGGGAGTCACCGCCTACAAGGCCCTCTGTTGAAGTCCCACCAGAGTTAAAATTAAAGGCATTACCATCCCATCTGAAATATGCATACTTGGGAGAAAATAGTACATTACCTATCATAATTGCAGCAAATCTAATGAAGCCCAAACAGAAGCCCTAGTCTCAATTCTCAAGTAGCATGAGAGAGCTATTGGGTGGACAATTGTAGATATTATTGGCATACCCCCTGGGATATGCACTCATAAGATTTATCTAGTCAAGGATTACAAAGCAAGTATCGAGCATCAAAGGCGGTTGAATCCCAAATGCAAGAGGTTGTGAGGAATGAAATCATCAAATGGTTAGATGGAGGAGTAATTTACATAATTGCTGACAGTGAATGGTTGAGTCCAGTACAGTGTGTTCCAAAGAAATGGGTATCACCCTGGTGCCAAATGAAAAGAATGAGTTAATTCCCATGAGACCAGTTATGGTATGGAGAGTGTGCAAGGACTAACGAAAATTGAACGCCTCCTCTGAGAAATATCATTTCCCCATGCCATTCATGAATCAAATGCTTGAAGGACTTGCAGAGAAGGGCTGGTATTGTTTTCTTGATGGTTATTCTAGTTATAATCAAATTGTCATTGCACCTGAAGACCAAGAGAAGACCACTTTTACATGTCCATAGGTACCTTTGCATTTAAGAGAATGCCATTTGAATTATGTAATGCTCCGGCAACCTTTCAAAGATGCATGATGTCCATTTTCTCTGATATGGTAGAAAGCACTATTGAAGTGTTCAAGGATGATTTTAGTGTGGTGGGTCAATCTTTTAAAGAATGTCTGTTGCATTTGAGTAACGTATAAGAGAGATGTGTTGAGAATCACCTAGTGTTGAATTTGAAAAAATGTCACTTTATGGCAAAAGAAGGCATCGTGCTTGGTCATAGAATTTTAGGCAAAGAAATTGAGGTGGATAAAGCAAAAATCGAGGTGATAGAAAAATTGTCACCACCAATTTCGCTAAAAGGTATCAGGAGTTTTCTAGGCCATGTTGGATTCTACTACCATTTCATAAAGGATTTCTCCAAGATCTCACAACCCTTGTGTAAGTTGCTAGAAAAATATGTGAAGTTTGTGTTTGATGATGCATGCATGCATGCCTTCGGCGAATTGAAAAGAACGCTAACCGCAGCACCCATTATTATAGCTCCAGATTGGTCACAACCATTTGAGTTAATGTGTGATACGAGTGGGATTGCACTCGGTATGGTATTAGGCAATGAAGAGATAGAGTCCTGCACCCGATCTATTATGCCAACTAACCACTGAATGTGTCCTAGAAGAATTACACAGTGACCAAACAAGAATTGCTTGCATTTGAAATATTTTGTTCATACTTGTTGGGAGTTAAAGTGATTGTACATACAAACGATGCGACACTCAAATATCTGATGGCAAAGAAAGATGCAAAGCCAAGGTTGATTGGATGGGTACTTCTCTTGCAGGAATTCAATTTTGATGTGATTGATAGAAAAGGATCAGAAAACCAGGTCTCTAATAACCTTTCTAGATTGGAAGATGAAGCTATGATAAAGTTTGATGATGGGTTTTACATAAATGACTCATTCCCCGATGAAAGAGTTCTAGCAGCATCACATGATCTTATACCTTGGTTTGCAGATTATGCTAACTATTTGGTGAGTGATATAGTACCTCCTGATTAGAACAACCATCAATGTCGCAAGTTTATGCATAATCCATATTTGTTTCGCATTTGTGCGGATGGGATCATCCATAGATATATTCTAGAGGTGGAGATGATGAGATTTCTTGAGGCATGTCACTTTTCATTAGTGGGTGGCCATCATAGTGGAGCTCGAACGGCTTACAAGGTGCTGCATTGTGGCTACTACTAGCCATCCTTACACCGAGATGCCCATGATTTTGTAAAGTCTTGTGACAGATGTCAAAGAGTGGTAGGAGTTTCGCGAAGGCATGAACTCCCTCTAAATCTTATTTTAGTCATAGAACTATTCGATGTTTGGGCCATTGATTTTATGGGACCCTTTGTGGGTTCTCACGGTAACAAGTACATTCTGGTTGCAGTTGATTGTGCCTCCAAGTGGGTGGAGGCCATAGCTTTACCGAATAATGAGGGTAAGAGTGTCACGGGATTTCTTTGCAAAACTATTTTTTCCAGGTTTGGTACACCAGGGGTAATTATCAGTGATGGAGGTTCTCATTTTTGCAATCGACTGTTTAAAGCTCTCCTTGAAAGGTATGGTGCAAAGCACCGTGTGACAACCCCGTATCATCCCGGAACTAGTGGACAAGTGGAGGTATCAAATAAGGGAATAAAGCAAATCTTATCCAAAACAGTGAATGTGGATCGTACTGATTGGTCAAGAAAGTTGGATGATGCTTTATGGGCCTACATGAACTGCCTTCAATACTCTCATCAGAATGTCTCTGTATCAACTGGTGTTTGGGAAGGCATGCCACCTGCCCTTTGAACTAGAACACAAGGCATTGTAGGCATTGAAGAAGCTAAATACAATTGGCATTAAGAGGCAACCTCAGTTAATGCAAGTGAACAAGCTTGATGAGTCTAGGCTGCACGCATATGAGATCTCCACTTTGTACAAACAATGAATGAAAGTTTAGCATAATCATAGAATTGAGGATCTCCAGTTTGCTACGGGAGACATGGTATTGCTTTACAACTCCAGGTTGAGATGATTTCCTGGAAAACTCAAATCTAAGTGGATGGGCCCCTCAGAGTTGTGCGTGTTTTTAGTCACAGAGCTATCTAGTCGAAAAGTAGGGAGGTAAAATCTTTCAAAGTTAATGGACAAAGGGTAAAAAGGAATATGTGTGACATGGAAGAGATCAAAACAGTGGAAGATTGGGATCTTGAAGAGGCATAAACACAAAAGCTTCCTATCGTGCCGCGACAATAAATCAGGCGCTTCCTATCAGGCGCCGCTTACACTTTTTGTTCTTTCTTGTACTTTGAGGACAAATTATCATCTTTTGGTGGGGTGGTGGAAGTTATGGATTAAGGTGAAGTCTGAGTAGCTTCAAGTCCATAACTTCTCTATTTTTGATCCCAAGGTTTTCTTAACATGTTTCTTTTTTTTTTTTGTAGATGTTTGATTTTCTGTTGAACTGGCATGTTTAGGTAGTATAGATAATTTGTAAATGCATAGTAATGGTATCTAATGGCATATATATGATTCTTAACTGTTCTTTACACTGTTTATGAAAAAATTGGGTTCTCTCAAAATTTTTGAGGTTGTGATTCTTGATGCATTCATACATTTTTTAGTATATGGCAATATTTGTTATGATATTGTGAAGATAAGTTGAGACAGAAAGCATGACCTGTGAGTCTATACTTGATTGTGGATGCAAATGTCATGTGTTTTATGAGTATATTTTGCTGCATTCATGCATCCTGTATGAACTCTGAACTTACCTTGTTACTCTAAGATTGTTTTGGGTGATGTGGTGGAGATGGAAAGGATCTTAGGACCTTGTTCTTTGAGTGAAACCACTTTTAGCCTAAATGACCCACCAAGTAAGTAAGTGAATCTCTTGTCCCAAATTTTGGAGCTTCTAATACACTTATTCTTTCTTGATACTCCGTTAACTTAGCCTTATTTAATGAAATACCTTGATATAGGCTCTAGTCTATCCTTGAATATGTGAACCTTGATTGAGGCCAACGGCCTAAGTTGAGGGTGGCTATAGTTGGTGGCCCTGGTTTGAGACATAGATATTGTGTACTTCACCCGAGGCTAAAAGCCTAATTTGAGGGTGGACCTTTTTGTGGTAAAGTGATAATAAAAAGGTAGCTAGTTGGGAAATCAAGAAAGAAATGAAAAAGCATGAACAGAGTAAAGAAAAAGAAGAAAAGTCCCTTAAATTGAGAAAAAGTAGCAAAAAAATGAGTTTGAAATCAAGGCACAACTGAAAAAGAGAAATAAAGCACTCGAGAAAAGTTCAAAATAGGAGAATGAGGGTGGATCGATTTAAAAGAGTTGGATTATGAAAGAAAAAGTGTTGGAAAACATGGTTCAAGGATAGATTTAGTCACTCTTCACCCAAAATATCTTACTAAAGCACCCTGAACTGATATTACAAGCCTATAAGTCCTAAAGTGATCTAACTTCATTTTATCACCAAGCTAGAAGATGAGTATAGAGGAAAACATATGGTGTTAGTTTGTATGCTTGAATTTCAATTGTGAGAGTGAGTATGCTTCCTCAGTCCCTAAAATTCAAATGCTTTTGAGTGAGTAAAAAGGATATCTTTCCAGTAAGGGCATTTGCTCTATATGAGTAGCATATGACTATGCCAACGATTGTGGACGGTTGATGCTCTTTAGCTTATCATAGTTGGATTGCCATGTATCTCATTATATTCTTGTTTACTAAATAATCTTAGAATCCTGATTTGAAAATAGTAGTTGGGTACCTGAATTAGAGGAGTTGATATATATGCCAGTAGTATAGTTGCTATGTATTTCTCTTTGTCGGTGTAGATTGAGTTGTCACTTGAGGACAAGCAATAATTCTAAATTGAGGGTGTTGATGTGTTGTCAAATAACAACACATCTAGTGCCTGAAATAAGGGATTTTGTGAGTTCTTAAAGTGACTTTTAAGTGTTTTGATGTGTTTTATGTTAATCTTGCAAAAGAGTTAGGTTGGCATGATTTTAAAGAAATGTTGCAGATTTGCAGAAGTATAGGCCTTACGATCTAACCTACGAGTCATAGCTCAAGCTACGAGTTATAGGGTGGTATCGTAGTAGGAACCAGAGAAAAAAAATCAGAAATCTGCCAAGTGAAGGCCCCTCCTCTGAGGACATTCTATGAGTCATAATACATATTACGACTCGTATAGATGGACTCATAGCAAGTATCAGAGAGCCAAAATATTGGACTAAAAACTAAAGACCAAGACTACGAGATAAACATACGAGCCATAGCCTAAGCAACGACTTGTACTTATGGGTCGTACTAGTTCAGTCAAAGATGCCAAGAACCTAATATGAGACCCCGACTATGACTCGTAAGTCATCCTACGAGTCTTAATTGTAAGACTTATCAGCTGCCAGCTGTCTTTTTTGTGTAAATTCTAGGGTTATTTTGTAAATACTATATATTGCTTAAGTTAGGGTTTTGCAAAATAGTTCGGCCAGTAGACAATCTACCATTACATTTTGCACCTTTTCTTAATTTTTTAGAGTAGTTAATTATTCTCTCTTGGAAAAACCATTTTGGTTATTGCAAATCTCACCTTGTACTCATTGTTGATCAATCAAGCTTGTGGGTTTGCAACTTGTGGTGTCTATATTCTTCATTGTTATTGGTAAAACTCACAACTATGTCTATCATGTGCATTTTTGTGTGTTTGCTTTAGCCATGAGTAGCTAAGCACCCACAACTTAGGGTTGTGGGAACCATGTCTGGTTGACTTGAAATAACCTAGGTTTCTTGCATTTCTATGATTGGAGTTTTGCATGTATTATCTATTTTCCTTCATTTTTGTTGTTGCTTGGTGGTGGCCTACACCAAATCCCGCCTACTATCACGATCCTGACCTAGATAGTGAAGTATAGGAAAAGGGAAATAGATAGAATTCAATTGATGTGTTATCATCTAATCAACCAAACCAGACCAAGGAAAGGTTGACTGGGACTATTGATAACGGTTAGTTTGCACGCCATGGTGGCCGATCAAGCGCCATGGGGAAATTTGTCCTTCACCTTCACAAGGGGGTTGGATGAACCTAAGTTACTATCTTGCATGAAAATCACCAATCGTAGTTATGTTATCGAGGGCAATCGAGTCAACGAACCATGGGAAACATAATCCCGAGTTGTCCTCGAAATTGAGTGTTTCCTTGCATTATAGTTAGTGGTTATTTTATTTTGTTTTTGAATCACAAACCCCCCCCCCTCCCCTTCATTTAGAGGTTGTAGTC
>JAOTQR010150032.1:0-19332 GCA_025774065.1 Solanum ossicruentum
TGGAGGAACTCATCATCTCCCCCATTAGTGAAACTTCAATTACTAACTCTCCATGCAAAATAAGCATGAAAAGCATCAAGGACTCAAAAACTCAGATACTAAAATACTCATTCTCAATACTAGACTTTGAACATAATATCTAAAGTTTAAACTTTATCCCTAATATCATTATTAGGTAAGAATACTGGCAAGGACTTGTATACTCAAGTATACAAAGGCTAAAAAGTGACATCGACTAAAAGATAGGAACTAAACTCATTATCACAATTCAGGGGCACTCATTCTCTTCCATCAGGCCATCACCCATAACTAGTCTATTATCATCAATATTTCTATCGAGATTGGAAAGCTAGATTACTCAAGGGCTTGGAACAGAGATCATTGGCACGATTCTATTGAAAATAAAGCTTATCTGTGGACATTGATAATGGCATACAATCTCCCTCATCTATCCCAATTCACTCTAAGTTCATAGAACTATACATAGTATAAAACTCATGTCACATCTTATTCAACATGGAACTGGAAACTGTTGGGTTCATGGGGTAAGATCAAGATTAATGAATGAATTCATCCCTTCTCATCCTCGAAACTTAGCATAACATGATATGCATGGGACTAGGCCACAGGTAGGACAATCATACACTAGGAGGGAATTGAGTATCTCCTCAACTGGAGGATAAAGATTGTATGAGATGGAAAAGAGTTGATATCTCATCTTGATCGTCTCATCACTATCGAAAACTCATGATCTACTTTGTTTTACTACATTGCCATCTTCCCCTTAGCTCTCAAGGTCCTGTCTCTAAATTTGGGAATCAATTTCCTCCACTAGGCTGTAAACATATACCTGCACAAGATTGGGAAATCACTATTTACAAAAATGTCTTAAACTCTTTTGTTATGCTATACTCGCATACATATGACAAGCTACTTAGACTCTTCCAACAATATCACTCTTAGCTTCCTCTTGTCTCTATAGAACTCTCCCTCTATGTTTGCTACTCTTAATGACATATATAAGTACTTTTCACAACTCTTATAATCTAACCTCCTTTTTTTGCATACTAACTCTCAACTTCTGTGCTCTCATGGACTCATTTCTATAAGACTTAGACTATAATGGAAAAACTCATCATCATCCATCCATATGCCCAAATCAACTCAATTGCTCGAGATGACAAGGAATACCTACATCAACCTACTCCACATTGACAACTTAAATATGCTATGTAGATTCTTATTGCAGTCATATCTTAGAGCTTCATGCATCTTTACACAATTATGGGTACACATCTCAAGTATGTTTTTATCTATTGAGCTATCCTCGTTTCACTCATCTTAACTAAGAGGCACCTATACTCTGCCCGTAGCATCACTTCCTCACAAGTCAACGTCTTCATCTCAAACTTACAGTATACAGATAGGACTGTCACTCTCATGATGTTATCTTCTCTTTAACACTACTCCTCAAATTCAAGCTTAGCGTCTAATACTAACATGTTTTTCTATCACACACCGCTCTAAAACCAACTTACAACTACTAGGTAAAAATTTAGGAACATAAGCCCATATAAAATTTCATGGCGAGCATTCAATCAACACATCCCCTTCCTCACAACTTAGTATCACTCACTTGTTCAATCTTATGTCCCTATCTGACTAAGCTAATAACTCAATGAGTCTCATGAACTCTCACTTAAAATCATAAGCCTAATTTAGATCTATCACATTGAAAGCACTTGTTTCCCCTATTCAACATCTATACTTCACCCTTAATAGTATGAATATTGCAACAAATCAACATAAACTTCCTTCTAGTTTGAGCACGCGCTATCATATTCTAATAATAACACTTTCTCTATATCTCATCATGAAAATCATAGGGTACTTACGACTCTTCCATCAAACTTATGGAAATTGACTCATCAGCTCATTACTTACCTAATAGGTACATAATCTAACTACAAGCCTCAATCAACATTCGTTCTTGCTATCTCATCCATTACTTTCCATCATCATTCTTCTAATTCTGAGATGACTCAGTTCTACTCAGGGTTTATAAGACTTCACATCTCACTCTTAAATGGTACCATTATACTCTTTAGAGACATAATTTTCTCTCTCATGGGTAACATCGGGATCAAGTTTTGAAAAAAAGAGGGTCTGGGTTCATCTAGAGCTAACTCAAATGCACGATTCATATGGGCAATAGTGCATCTTTCTTGTAAATCAACTTAGCACACTAATCGGCTTCTCTTAAGCCCTGTATAGTCTCTTTACCATTCTGATTACTTATTCTGAGGAATCTCATTGGTAAGAGTTTGAACATTACTGTCTCTATTACCTCAGGAATGAGCCATAGTCGAAAGGTTTAGAGCAGCACATGAACCAGAAGAGAGCATTTGTAGAGTTTAACTCTATCACATGAATTTGTAATAAGAAAGAAGTGAGACAAATCCTAATGCTCTATAGCCTCCTGCTTATGAAATATGGTCGATAACACACATAAACAAGACTCTACTAGACATAGCTTCATAGACTCCCTGGGACACTTGAAGTCATGCTCTGATACCAAGTTTGTCATGCCTCAGCGAGGTACCCTTGGTTTGGTTGGCACTAAGAGACTATTGCCAGTCCCTAATCAAACCACTTAACCTCATCATCACCACATACTTAACAGAGGAAGGAAATGCTCAAAGGAAAGATCATAAAGTAATCAAATAACTCAGTCATTATACATTAAAAGAAATTTCTCAATAAAATAAAAGATGGAAAAGGGACAATACTCCACATCCTCTACTCAATGTCTATGAAGCCTCTACCTCTAATATCTAGAAAGTACCACTGGTCATGGATACCCAACTCAAGAAAAGTAGAATACATAGTAAAAGAAAAGGCCTACTCCGAAGATAAGGAGGGCTCACCATCTCTGGAACCCAGGAACTCTAAACCTCAATGGTGCATCTCCTGAAGTCCTCTATCATATGTATCTATATCATAAAATGATGGAGCATCGAGTGATGCTAGTACATGGAATGTGCGATATGTAAATGGGCTAAAGTGAACAGATAAGGCTCAAACCAACCAACAACTCAACTCAAGGCTCAAGTCTTCATCTCATAACTCAACCCAAGAAATCATGCATGTTTTTAAGTATGAAATCATGCTTTAGAAATAGACTTAGTATTTAAATGCAACTCAATTCAAAAATCATGATTTGCTCAACTCAAGTGTTGCTTAGAAGTTTCTCTAACCGACATAACTCCCACCACCATGAATTTTGGTAATGTACAATGAATATGGCATTGTTGCCTTGCCCGTACTTAACTTTCCATGGAAAAGGACGCATCAACCTCTACCTCTCTCTTGGATCCTAAGAGAGTATCCCTCTATGGGGACTTGGACTGCCAGAATTTTCATGTGCGATCATCCTATACTGGCTACGTAGTTCTGGGGTGACTCTCTTCAACCAACTCGGTGCTCAATACTCCTTTCAAGACTAAATCATGCTCATAGAAATTAGCTCAACTTATCTCTTCGACTCATCTCAAACATGTCAACTTAGTTCTCAATAGCACAACTCAATTACTCAACAACTCAATAATTTAGGAACGTCGTCCAATAATCTCATCTCAAGACTCTAATCTATATCATGCAATAATCTTATGAATTATGGTCAGGTGATACCATATTGACATGCTCAACACTTATGACAGGATGGATACTCATTACATGGACACATGAAGCAAGAAAACATACTTCTCAGGTTCACGTTACTTAGTATAAAAGGTTGGATTCATAATTTCAATTAAATCAGTAAGTAAGGAAAATACTAAGTTTAGGGTTAATGTATCAAGCATGTGGATACATTCATAATTTGAAGTAGCAATGGTGCAACTCATGAATTGACTCATATATATTCAAGAAACTCAATTCCTGTACAAGAATTAAAAATTTACGAATCATAAGTTTTAAAGAATGCAATTAATATTCAAAATATCGACTCAAGTTAATGACGGGGCGTGTGGATGAATAAGTCCAACACTTTAAATAGCATTGCATACCTGGTATGGAGTTTGACTATCAATATTTCAAGAAATTATCCTCAATCCTCTGACCCCTAGCTCTTTTTCCTCTTCTTCGCTCAAGGTCTCTACTTAGTTTTAGCGAAAAGGGATTTAGAATAGGTACTTCAAACTCTTTTAGGACAAAAATGACTTATATTAGCCATGGGTTAAGTCTAGAAGGGGTGGATAAAAATTTAGAATGCCCCTCAAAAGAGTTAAAATCTTGAACTTCGTTGGAAAAAGTCAGGGGAACAGGTCTGCGCCTGTTGCATACCTATGTATTTTCGGAATTCAATCCCCGTCGAAAAATATTGAAAAAGAATTATAAGTGTAGGTCCACGATCAGGGTGTGTCGCGGCCCTAACGTGTACCCTCACTGTCTCGATTTTCGGATCAAATTATTTTCGATCCCGTTGCTCTAAAATCGGGCCGAGACAACTCCTCCACCCTGTTTTTTCATGTTGATCGCAAATTCGGTCTCGAATTTTCCATTCGATCTTGGAAAGACGCCTTATGAGCACGATTCCATTCTAGAGGGATTTCGGTAATTTTACCGGGTGTTATACAATGTCTCTAAAACTATACTCACAAAGAGAAGTCAGAAGAAATAAAGCATATACCGAGAATATTTCGAAACTCGAATTGAGAAATTTAAAATATTCAAATTACAAGTGCATGCATGTGTATAGTTTGTCAATATATCAACAAAAGGATAAAAGAAAATTCAAAGGATAACCATAGAAAATATCAAAATCGTACGAAGTGATTCTTGGGTCGATGCACTTGTCAAGTCAGGTTCGTCTGGCTCTATTGATCTTTTTTCTTTTGGCACTCTTCCATGTATTTTGGACACAGAATAGAGATTTCTGATGGCAATATAAACATGATTTTGATAAAAATTGATGAATGAAGTACTTTCACATAAGACTACATCGGAAGAACCTTAGTTAAATCTTATTGTTATGAATGGTATAGTGAAGGCAAGAATCGAACACCAATTCAAACAAACCGGTGGAAGAGGAACGTTCACAACATTGTTACACCATCAGAGATTACCAATAAAGAAGAAAGATTAAAGAAAAAAGAGACGACAATTAGTGAGACCCAAATGGAGCAGCTTGACATATAAGTAAGACTACACGTGGTTTGCTAAGAAGGACGTGTACACACGTGTTCAATTTACAATAACATAGGCTAGCATTTATTGCGTAGTATCTAAAAGTTAACTAACTATCCTAGGTAGCCATAAAAAGGTAGATATGGCCGATCTTATTTGGAACAAAGTAGTACAAGCCAAACATAGATTTATTTTATGGCTTGCGCCGAAGGAAAGGCTGCTCACAAAGGGGAGATTGAAATAGTTGAACAGATACATAGATGACCTGCAGTGTTGTCTGTGCAACTCCGCTGATGAGGAAAATGCTAAGCATCTATTTGAGGATTGTCTATGTTTTCACACAATTAAGGTCCCTATGATGCACTGGATTGGAATTGGATTGCAACAAGGCAGTGTGTGACAAGTGCTACTAAAAAACCATTCAAAAGGAGATTATTGCAGCCATATGGGGATGATTACCACGCATGGAGGGATCGAAATCGAAAGTTGTTCAAGGGGCAAACTGCTTATGTAGAAAGGGCTATAAGTCAGATAAAGGAAGAACTGAGATAGATTGACGTTACTTTACATATATGAGAATCTTCATAGGCGCAAAGGTTTAGTCCAAGAATTACACATATAGCTAGATTCATTCTTTTTTGAGACCCTGATTATCTGTTACATTAATAGGTGATGACGAGGTGCTCTTTAAATTGTACAATGCGGATCCTGTTTGTCTATGATAATATTAACAGTGTTACCAAAAAAAGATTTATTATGTAGTATAATTTGATTTGCTTTAGGTACAATGACCTAGTGCCGTGTTAGTCCTTCCTTGTTGACTTATATAATATGATAAATATATATACTTCTGTAGTACTCCCTCGGTCTCATTTTAAGATGTCTTTTCTTTTTAATTCATCTTAAAATTATATAATTTATTATAATTAAATAATTTAATTTTAAAATTTTTCTTCTATGCTTAATGAAATCCATCATATAAATATCTAAGAATGGTTTTAAATTATAAATTTCAAAAGTATTTTTTTTTTTTTTTTGCTTAAATAAGATGCCAAAGTCAAAATGAGTCAATGAAACAGGCGAGTAATAATTAGTAAAATAACAAAGTTATTATGAGTAATGCTA
The DNA here is from genome assembly GCA_025774065.1 of Solanum ossicruentum. Classification (NCBI taxonomy): domain Eukaryota; kingdom Viridiplantae; phylum Streptophyta; class Magnoliopsida; order Solanales; family Solanaceae; genus Solanum; species Solanum ossicruentum. Next base: position 6,313 of record JAOTQR010150032.1, read on the forward strand.
GACAAGGAATAGTTAATTTCAATTTTTCCTAATAATGAATAAATTTAATTAAAAAATTAAAAGAGTAAAAGGTTTTTCCTTTTTATGGAGCAGTTATCTAGGCATCTCAAATGGGCACTCTTCCCCTTGTTATTTATCGATCGAGGCTAGTTTACTTGCGTGATATGCAGATAACATTAAAATAATAGTTATATTTATATTGTGATATATTATCGAATATGTTGAAAGGTATTATGCTATAAAAAGTTCAACTATCATATACTTTCTCAATGAAGTACACCTTGTCTCTCCCAACATTCCAATCCACCTCTACCACATCTCACACTCAATCCCTCATAATAAAATATGTATAAATAGAGAAACTATTATATTGAAAGAATTTTAATTCCTCCTATAAGGATATATATATCGAAAGGAAAATTTTATTTTGGTTGAGAAATTTATAATAAGAGAAATTAGTATTTCAAACGGTAAGAAGAATTATTTAGAGAAAGAATCAATTTATTTATGATATTTGTTGACATCCAATTTTTACCCTCCGAAAAATATATCAGTCATTGGAATTTTGATTTTTTTTTTAACGATAATCATCTTGGGAAAAATATATATTATAAATTTTTTATTCAAAATCAGTCTTAGAAAAAAATAAAATTAAAAGAAAAAATATATATATATATATCTAGGCGCGTGGGGGCTACGCGCCCCCAATCCCCCTATTTCCCTTCTTCTTTCCGTCTCTTCTCCATTTTCTCATAAAAATCAGAAAACCCAAAAGCCAAAACCTGTGCTGCGACCAACCCGACCAACCCCCAACAATCCCCAACGTTCCTCTGCACAAATCATACTCCCATCCCTTTTCCCCGCACGTTTTTCACTTTTGTCGGGGAGCGAACCGATATCCACTTCGAATTTGAATTCGAAATCCCATTGGTTTCCCTCCCAATTGTGCCCTAATTTGGGACTATATATACTCATGTTCTTCACCATTTGAGGGGAGACGATAAAAAAATCGAGGCAGCCATTGACAAGCCATCGAAACAGAGAAGGCTGGGAGAAAAACTATCAAATTCTAGTCATTTGTTTTCAAAAAACTTCTAATCGATTTCCCTAAAAACTCGTCTGATTTTGAAGACCTTGAAGTTGAAGATTCTTGGTCGAAAAAGGGGTAGACGAAACTCTTTTGTGGTGAATATGCTTCGTCAAGCTCGTCATCCCAGTTTTGCTGCTCCGACAAAGGTAATGTCTCAATCTCACTTTACTTTCGAATCATATATATTGTGATTGAATGCGACGGGTGAAGTGGGATCAAAGTATTCTGTTTGCGTTTCGTTTGCTTTAACTGAAATTTCCCCTACTGTGATGGATTGATACTGATGTGTTGTTGTTATTGCGTCATTTTCTTGTTAATTCTTTGAATTCATTTTCACATATTAACTCAGTTTGGTGATGTCTTGTTCAAAATGTGCTCCTATGTCACTGCATATTGGCTGAGATAGTTTGTTGCTTTCAATTTTGATTACTGTTGCACAGTCGGAGTAAGATACATAGGCAGTTAGTTCTTTCACATGTTTCTCAATTGAGTGTCTCCTTGAGTTTCATGTAAGGATGATTAAATTTTCTTCTAGGTTAATTTGTGATACATGAAATCAGATGGCCATTGATTAGTGGGGCTGAAGCCTAGTACTAGAATATGATGTAGATGTTTTTTCTCTTTGTTCTAGCTAAGTGTTTGGCACATGAATTTCCATCATAGTGAACAAAGTGTGATGTTAATGAAGTAATATATTTCAGTACTTACCTGAGATCTACTTAATCTGGATTCATGTCTGGTGTATTTTGTGAAGCTCACAAGCTGAAGTTTCTTTGGCATTTTTGATACGGTTGCCTAGTATTATATGCAGTTTGTCAGCTTAGTTCTATCAATTTTATACCTACATACAGAAATAGTCTACAAACAAGTTCTCAATTTGAAGCAATATGAAACTCCAGGTTTGTTGATTGGTTGATTGGTGGTTATCGAATGTCGCAATCTCGTTGTTGTGCGAATATAGCCTGTTAGCGTATTATTCAAGTTGGTTTCTATCATATTTTAACTGAAATCTAAGTCCTTTGATTAAAAGCAACAACATACATGTCTCTATTATATCAAAATTATGGAAAAATATTCAAAGCCTGTTTCTGTTCTCTATTTTCTTTTTTGTCAAGGCGCAGCTACTCATGATGTTGTGTTGGTTTAGCTGCATCTTTATGTCGTTCTGTCTCAATAATACAAATTTCCTAATCATTTGTTTCTGTCTATGGCTCAAAGCCGCACTGTATTGTATGATGTTTAGTAATTCGTTTTGAATTTAAGACGGTTATGACCTTCTGTATTGTCCTGCTACTGCTTTTGGAATTAAATGTCTTGCTTGTCATTTTTTATGAGAGTCAATATAGTTATGTTGTTAGTATTAGTTATTAGTCTTCTACTAATCCTTAATTTTATTTCTTTGCATGAACAATGCTCTGAGCCCATTTTGGACTCACCATTCTGTATTCCTTGGACCACGAAGGTCCAAACTTCCTCTTTCTTGAGTCAGCCCCATTCTCAGGAGAAAGAAGTTATTATACATAACCCGAGAAGCACGAAATGCATTATATGCACAAATATATATGTGTACATACAACAACACAAGTAAAAGTCCCAAAATCACTTCAACTCTTTTCTTCTATTTCATTTTTGTTTATATATTTGTATTTGTTTTGGATGCAAACATTTTGTTTACTATTGGTTGCAATCTAATTAAATTCCCAACATGTTAAAATCGTTTATGTTATTTTTATTCAACTTTTTATTTTATCTTCAAAAGTGTTTGCATAAAAAATAAAAATAAAAAAATTAAAAATAAAATAAAATAAAAAATAAATATAATAAGAACATAAAAATAAAATATGTTTTTACATTTTAGTTCAAATTTTCAAACCTAGTCAAGTTCCAAGTCTAGTCAATTGCTTCTGGTTTAGTTGAGTCTAGTCCGATTTTTTTAAGTCTAGTCAAATCCTTTCAAGTTTAGTCAAAGTCTTTTAAAATTAATCAATTTCAAAATCAGTCAACTTTTTTTTCAAGTCAAATCAAAGCTTAGTCAAATCTGTTAATCGCCGGATAACCGAATTTAGTGGCCATTTCAAGTGCGTAAAACCATCTTGAAGTGGGAATGTGAACCCAAACCTTTCTCTGGATTTTAAAAAGATTTTTCTGTTAGGTCTTTTTAAATATTTTATCGGTTTCCTAATTATCCTTAAAATTAGGTGGCGACTCTGGTTTTCTTTCGAATTTTGAGAATTGGTTTTTCTTAGATTAATTAAGTTTAAACTGATTTTCGATTTACAAATTTTCTTTCAAAAAAGGCCATTTTTCGGGATAGCGACTCTGCTGGTCATTTTAATTAGGTTCTAACTATTAGATTGTGTTATTTGACTAACTGTTTGATTTGTTTAGTTATATTGTCGTATTTGCTTTACATGTTTAAATTCGATATTAAACTTTCATTTGCATTTCATGACACTTCCTATTTTATCTTGTGTATTTGGAAAGATGGTTTTGCGAGCCCGCAGCTGGATCTCCAAATACTTTAACCCTTTTCCGAATAAGTGACAATTTATTGGTTCGTGATGCGTCCAATGGTTGTCATGAATTTCCAGCTCAGGTTGTCTGCCTGGGTACTCGATCTATTCAAAAGCCACTCTTAGACACCTAAGATAAAGCGAAGCCAAATTCCTACGATCTAAGCATTGGCCTAGGACGACCCAACACGTAAGGCGGTTTGGCCCATTAGAAAGACCACCTTGAGTCCAAAGTGGCCCTCGGCCCAAATAGACGAATCATGCTTATGTGTTTATATTTGAAAGATGTATATGTTGTTTGACGAACCTTTGTCCCTGGGGGTTAGGAGTCATTTTAATAACACATGTTAATCAAAACAGGTTTGTTTACAAGGTATCCTATCCGAAGATGTTCAGAGACGCCAGGAAGTCCAACAAGAAGAAATCTTCCACAAAGGTTTAGTTTAGGACTGTACCCCTGCCTGGGACTGATTATTTTTGTATCCCCTTCCCATATTATGTATTCCTATTGAGTTTACTTATCAAGTCTATACAAATATTTTAGGGCAGTGGAAAGTCTAATTACATATATATCCTTCAAATCGTTAGGCCAACCTTTGGCACAAAAGGGTCACATATCTATTTAAGACGCGCAATATCTATTTACATGATATGTGATATAATTGTTTGTGTGATTATGGTGCTTTATTTGAAGTCTGCTAGTCCATTCCTCTTCGAAGTTTTGTAGAAATCCTTAAGCATATATATCAAGTCACTATCAAAAGAACATCCAAATACTCTTTGAGTCTCAAGTTTCTCAACAGAAATCAATCCCCTCTCAAAATTCTAAAATTTTACTGACATTTCAATTCTAAAATATTCAAGTTCCAAACTACGTAAGGTCTAATTTCTCCTTCGTGAGATACGTAGGCAGCCTCTTAGGCTCGATCCCCAGCATTCCAGAAGTGCATTTTCCCTCAACTTTCTAGAAGCATATTTTTCCCAGCTTTCCAGAAGCTTATTTCCCCCAACTTTCTAGAAGCATATTTTTCCCCAACTTTCCAGAGGCGTATTTTCCCTATCTTTCGAGAAACTTAATTTTCCATATCCTTTCAGAAGTTTATCTTTCTAGAAGCTTGTTTACCTTATCAACAATACAAGAAAACCTGAACAAATCAAACTTCGTGATCCACCATTTCTAAAATCACATAGGCATATACCTACCTATTTACCATATCTCGTGTATGTGTGGGCTAGTTTACTATCGAATAAAGCAACAATTGTGTGCTTATCGATATCTGTGTTACCTACTAATTTGAAGAAAATAACTTGTTTGCTTTTGAGTAATGCTTCTTAAAGGTAATTTAGAATTGATTTGTGTTGATAAAGCTGGCCGACCATCCTTATTTTACCCGATCTAGAGCCCATAAAGATCATTCCCTCTCCCAAAATCTACAGAAAGGAAAAATGACAGACCACAATGATGATGCGAACCTGACAGAGATCACCATGACCAATCCCACTGTCACCCAGCAGAATCAATTGCTTGCACAGCTGATGCAACAGATTACAGATATGAAAATGGAAATGAAAAAGGCCCAAGAGTTAGCAAACTTGGCTATCACTTCTAATCTTCCCGTTCCAGGCGACGGGAGGCTCTCACTTCATTCTCCTTTTGCTCATCAGCCTATCCCCATCTCAACAAATCCACCAATTACCCCCGTACAAGCTTCTCCCATCATTAACAACGCAGGACGTTCTAACCTTTTTCCCCAAGTGCCACCCCTCCAAAACCCAAATACTACCCAAGCCGGCAGCTCCTCTCACATGGCCCACGCTGCCCACCCTCAGATATTTTATCCTAAAGTCCAACTTCCAGATCAATACAAACCACCTACCGCACAGATTCCACCTCCTAAAATCCATTTTCATATCCCAATCCTTACAAATCAGCAAAATCCTCACGCCACTTACTCTGATATTGACCACTATGAGGAGAAGGAGAAAGAATGGAAGGCCAAGGAAGAGATGGCCAAATTGGACATAAAGGAAGAAATTTCCGAAGCTATGAAGCAATTTTATTTTGCACCTGATGTTGGGGGTCTAGATTATGCGAACTTGTGCATCCATCTTGATTTGAACCTACCAGAAGGGTTCAAGATACCAAAGTTCAATACTTTCAATAATAGTGGGAATCCTTGGCCCATTTGCAGGCATATTATGATCAATTAGTGAATGTCAGGAACAATGAAGCATTACTGATGCGGCTTTCAGCCAAAGCCTAAGAGGGAAGGTCCTAGAATGGTTTACCTCCCAAGAAACGAACCAGTGGGCTAGTTGGAATTCCATGGCCAAAGACTTTGTTGAAAATTTTGCCTATAATGTTGAAATTGTACTGGACCCTTATTCATTGGAAAGGATTAAGCAGAAGTCGACTTAAAGTTATCGGGAATATGCCTACAGATGGAGGAAAAATGCTGCCAGAGTGCATCCTCCCATGTCGGAAAAGGAAATCATCGAAGTGTTTGTGAGGTCCCAGGAACCAGAGTTTTATGAAAGAATGATGCTGCTCATTGGAGTAAAATTCACGGATATAGTTAAGATCAGTGAGAACATTGAAGATAGGATTAAAACAGGCAAGATCGCCCGTATATCTACTTCAGTTGGAACAACCGGAATGTTGAGGAAAAGAAAAGAAGATGTGTCGGTCGTCTCTAGCATACAGAATAAAAGGAGAACCCTTAGTAACTACCCTAGAAAGTCCGCCCCTCAAATCCATTCTCAACTAACGTCCACCTTTCATGCTCAGCGAGGATATCACCCTTCACCCACAAACTATCAAACTCCTCCAACCCATTATCACTCCCCACAATATCTAAATACCATCCCAGAATACCAAACCCCATTGCCAAGTTGCTCCCATGTACAACCAAATTATCAGAATTCGTCCACCAGTTATCCAATCCCGAATTTCCAAACCTCACAGTCAAATCATCAAACACTGCCATACCCAAAATTCCAGATCTCTACACACCCCCGTCGAAACCATCTCAACTATCATCAAGTGCCTCCACCCCCGCAAAATAACTATAACCCTCCTAGCGCAAAACCCCCTAGGGTGTTCACTCCACTTGCTGAGAGCCGAACAAAATTATTTAAAAGGTTATCAGCTGCAGGACTGATCCAGCCTGTCCCTCCGAGAGCCATGGACACTAATTCTCATTTCTTCAAGCGTGATCAGATTTGTGCTTACCACTCTAACAGTGTCGGGCACGATGCTGAAGATTGTTTAAATCTGAAACATAAAATCCAGGACTTAATTGACCATGACATGGTTGCTCTTCGGACTACTGCTCCCAACATCAACAAGAATCCTTTACCTGATCATGGGGAGAACATTACAGCTAAGAAGATAGTGTCAGATGTTAGTCTGGGACAAGACTTAGTACAAGCATCACCCACTACAATTTGACGATCGGCTCATATGCTGTCAAGAGACACTATGTTTAGAAATCTGAAATTGTCTTTTCTGTAAATGCGTCATTTGCTTATAATCATTCTTATGTTTGTTAGTTGATTGTATCTCTTTAATGAATTACGTTTTACTTGAATTCTCAAGATGGAGATACGTAGGCGGCCTATGTCGGCCTCGGTCATCCTTTTATCCCTATTTATTCCTTTTCACGCTTGAACTACGTTTGACCTGATTCCTGCCTCAACGGGATACGTAGGCACCACAATGGCTCAGTCATACTCCCAGAAATGAAATTGGGACAGAATTTTTGAAAGGAGCTCAAAAGTTCTGAACAAAGGATGTCTTCTACAACGAATTGAAGTTTAGAGCATTGTAAAATTTCAACTGGGACGGAATTTTTGAGAAAAATCTCAAAATTCTCAAAATGCTTCTGATTAGTTATCAATCTTTAAACTGGGATAGAAATTTTGAGGTTATCCACAAAATTTCGCTAAGCATCATAAAAGTCTAAAAGGTTCCTTAAGGATTCGCAGCCTGATGAAGTTCAAAGACAATCGCGGCACAGTCAAAAGCCGAACATGTTGTCAAAATGTGTATTTTTCTACCTTCTATCTACCAAGTGGTGGGAACTCAAAGCAATTCATCAGGGGCAAGATGAGGATTGGACGATCGAAGAATCAACATAGATCAGTTCATTTTAAACTAACAAATTTTCTGTGGATGAAGGAAATTTTTTTGAAGGTCTTATCCACAGGAGGATAGTTGGGAAATTTTTTCGCAAGTCTCATCTACAGGAGAATAGTTGAGATGAAAATAGTTCAGTCTCACTCTAACAAAGACCAATTTATTTGAAACTAAGAAATTTTCTGTGGATGCAGGGAAACTTTTGCAAGAGAACGACCAAGGCGTGAATAGTTCTGTCTAGCTCAGGTTACCAACAACCTGTCAGAGCTTAATTCATTTTGAAACTAAAAAATTTTCTATGGATGTAGGGAAATTTTTGCAAGAGAATGACCGAGGCATGAATAGTTCCGTCTCGCTCAGGTTACCAACAACCTATCAAAGCTCAATTCATTTTGAAACTAAGAATTTTTCTATGGATGCAGGAAAATTTTTGCAAGAGAACGACCGAGGCGCGGATAGTTCCGTCTATCTTAGGTCGCCAACAACTTGTCAAAGATCAATTCATTTTGAAACTAAAAGTTTTTCTATGAATGCAGGGGATATATTCTGCAGGTCTTACCTACAAGAGAACAACAGAAGCATAAATAGTTACGTCTCGCTCAGGTCACCAGCAATTTATGAAAGGTCAGTTCATTTCAAACTAAAAAAATTTTTGTGGATGCAGGGAAATTCTTTGCACGTTTTGCCTACGAGAGAACAATCAAGGCGTATATAGCTTCGGCTCATTTAAATCCCGGGTAATTTATCATTTATCCTGCTAAGGAGAGAAATGGAAAGGCTCATTTATCTTACATTTAGGAGAGAAATAGAAAGGTTCATTTAACCTGCATTAACCAAAGAAATGGAAAGGTTTATTTATCCTTCATTATGGAGAGTCATTAAAAGGTTCATTTTATCGCCAACAAGGCCAGTTTATCTCCAGCCACTAAGATGGCCATTGTATATGGAGAGCCACCATATCATACATCGCGGAGAGTCATTTATCATGCATCGCAGAGAGTCATATTATTCATCATGGAGACTCATTTATCATGCATCGCAAAGAGTGATTTATCGTGCATCGTGAAGAGTCAGTGATCATGCATCGCGGAGAGTTATTGATCATGCATTGCGGAGAATCATGCATCGCGGAGAGTTATTGAAAGATTAATTTTTATGAATCGCCTAGAAGGCCATTTTATCTCCTACTGTCAACAGGGGCCATTACATACCCCTCGCAGGAGAATCATTACAAGGTTTATTTTATCATTTACAACTGCCAACAGGGGCCATTACATACCCTTTGCAGCAGAATCATTGAGAGGTTTATTTAATCATTTACAACTGCCAACAGGGGCCATTACATACCCCTCGTTGGAGAATCATTTTATCATCTACAAACTGCCAACAGGGCCATTACATACCCCTCGCAGGAGAATCATTTTATCATCTACAAACTGCCAGCATGGGTTATTACATACCCCTCACAAGAGAATCATTTTATCATCTACAAACTGCCAACAGGGGCCATTACATACCCCTTGTAGGAGAATCATTGAGAGGTTTATTTTATCATTTACAACTACCAACAGGGGTCATTGCATACCCCTCACAGGAGAATCATTTTATCATCTACAAACTGCCAACATGGGCCATTATATACCCCTCGTAGGAGAATCATTAATAGGTTTATGTTATCATTTACAACTGCTAACAGGGGCCATTACATATCCCTCGCAGGAGAATCATTTTATCATCTACAACTGCCAACAAGGGCAATTACAAACCCCTCGCAGGAGAATCACTAAAAGGTTTATTTTATTTATCATGCCAACGTGGCTATTTTATCTCCAACTGTTGAGATAGCCACCGCTTGATTGTCAAAATTATTTTATTTTGCCAAAAGGACCTTACAATTGTTTCCTCATATTGATTAATTGCCTATCATGCCAATGTGGATATTTTATCTCCAACTATCGAGATAGCCACCGCATGATCATCAAGGCTATTCGATATCTATCATGCCGAAGAGGAGAATGAATATCGAACATGGAGTGGACATCTTCAAGTAGGATTCAGAACAACGTGAAACTTTTTCTCAGCAGTGAACAAGGACATAGCCTGAAGGGGGGGGCGTCAAACCCTTTGGACACGAGCTGCTTCATATCGATTCATCATTTGTCAAGCCAAAGAGAAGGATAAATATCGAACGCGGTAAAAAATGTCATCTCTGGTTCAAATCATGATTTCGAACATCCGAAAGTATGAACTCTCAAAGAAAACCATAGGCGTGGACGCCATTAAATAGGAGGTAGCACAACGTGGAACTTTTTCGTAGCAGCGAACTAGGACATAGTCTGAAGGGGGGCGTCAAAACTTTAGGACATGAGCTGGAAAGCGACTACCACCACCATCTAACCACAACCCTTTCAGAAAGCATGTGGGTATTTTCTGTGAGTCAGTTATTTCATTTTCAGTTTCACCTTCGGATAATCTCAACACTCACCGAAGGCAATTTTCCAATCTGAGTGATGATATACCAAGAATTTTGGAAATTATATAAGTGTAAGTTCTTAATTTGACGAGCTCCACATTTACGGTTAAGAGGTTGCAAGCCTCTTTTTCACAATTCAATTTTGTTTGTCACTCCTCCTGAACCCGAGGTCATCTACGAATAAGGGATTTCCTCTTCAACCGATAGAGTCGAACTACAAGCAGCTTGATTCCTAAGTCCAAGGTTATGTAGGCGGGCTCAATTTCGAAAACTGGGTTGCATTCCAACATCTACTCCTAAAAATCTCATTCCCAAGCATCCTAATCTCTCCATAATTCGATATTGGGATAACTTTTGAATTCTTTCAGACTTGCATAAAATTAAGCATTTTTTAACTACAAGTGGCCTGAATTCTCATACAACCTGAGATATGTAGGAAATCCAAGATCAGGGTTAGGCCATAATTTCTCACAGTCCATATCAAGAGTTTTTTTGAAGCCGAAAATGTGGTCAGCTAAACATTGAGTTAGTCAAGTTTCTTTGCCCACGATCTCTTTTATCGATCATACCCAAAGAAAGGAAAAACTATTAACACCTAATTTTTATCCTCCGCAACATAAATCAATCATCGAAATTTTGATTTTTTTTAACGATACAAAATCAGTCTTAGAAAAAAAATTAAAATTAAAAATATATATATAGGCACGTGGGGGCCACGTACCCCTAATCCCCCTATTTCACTTCTTCTTCTTTCCGTCTCTTCTCCATTTTCTCATAAAAACAAGAAAACCCAAAAGCCAAAACCTGCGCCACGACCAACCTAACCAACCCCCGACAATCCCCAACGTTCTTCTGCACAAATCACACTCCCATCTCTTTTCTCCGTACGTTTTTCACTTTTTGTCAGGGAGCGGATCGAGACCCACTTCGAATTTGAATTCGAAATCCCATTAGTTTCCCTCCCAATCGTGCCCTAATTTGGGGCTATATATACTCATATTCTTCACCATTTAAAGGGAGGCGATAAAAAAATTGGCCCTTCCTTCTTCCTCCTTAGCCCTTCCTTCCCCCCCGTCTCCTTACCGCTCCAATATTGTACCGAGGGCGTCTTTAGTGTTGGAGTCTACTATCGTGAAATTCCTTCTTTTTTTTTGAGACTTTTTCTTTCACATCGAGTCAACTTGAACTATCATGAACGAAAGCACTTGCTTGATTATACCTTATCCCTAGTTGAATTAATTAACTATGCTCAATTTCATATATGGCAATTCCGCTAAGATCTCTTCGTTAGTTAGTGGAAGAATCCGCCATTGACAAGCAATCGAAACGGAGAAGGCCGGGAGCAAAACTACCCAATTTTAGTCATTTGTTTTCAAAAAACATCGAATCAATTTCCCCAAAAACTCGTCTGATTTTGAAGACCTTGAAGTTGAAGATTCTTGGTCAAAAAAGGGGTAGACGGAACTCTTTTGTGGTGAATAGGCTTTGTCAAGCTCGTCATCCCAGGTTCGCTGCTCCGACAAAGGTGATGTCTCAATCTCTCCTTACTTTCCAATCATATATATTGTGGCTGAATGCAACGGGCGAAGTGGGATCAAAGAATTCTATTTGAGTTTGGTTTGCTTTAATTGAAATTTGTCCTACTGTGATGGATTGATACTGATGTATTGTTGTTATTGCATCATTTTCTTGTTAATTCTTTGAACTCATTTTCACATATTAGCTCAGTTTTGTGATGTCTTGTTCAAAATGTGCTCCTATGTCACTACATATTGGCTAAGATAGTTTGTTGCTTTCAATTTTGATTACTGTTGCACAGTCAGAGTAAGATACATAGAAAGTTAGTTCTTTCATATGTTTCTCAAATGAGTGTCTCCTTGAGTTTCTTGTAAGGATGACTAAATTTTCTTCTAGGTTAATTTGTGATACATGAAATTAGATGGCCATTGATTAGTAGGGCTGAAGCCTATTACTAGAATATGATGTAGATGTGTTTTCTCTTTGCTCTAGATAAGTGTTTGGCACATGAGTTTCCATCATAGTGAACAAAGTGTGATGTTAATAATGTAATATATTTCAGTACTTACCTGAGATCTGCTTCATCTGGATTCATGTCTGGTGTACTTTGTGAAGCTCACAAGCTGAAGTTTCTTTGGCATTTTTGATACGTTTTCCTTGTATTATGTGCAGTTTGTCAGCTTAGTTCTATCAATTTTATACCTACATACAGAAAGAGTCTACAAACAAGTTCTCAATTTGAAGTAATATGAAACTCCAAGTTTGTTGATTGGTGGTTATGGAATGTCGCAATCTCGTTGTTGTGTGAATATTGCCTGTTAGCGTATTATTAAGTTAGTTTCTATCATACTTTGCCTGAAATCTAAGTCCTTTGATTAAAAGCAACAACATACATGTCTCTATAATATCAAAATTATGGAAAAGTGCTCAAAGCCTGTTTCTGTTCTCTGTTTCCTTTTTTGTTAAGGCGGAGCTACTCATGATGTTATGTTGGTTTAGCTGCATCTTTATGTGGTTCCGTTTCAATAACACAAGTTTCCTAATCATTTGTTTTTGTCTATGGCTCAAAGCCACACTGTATTGTATGATGTTTAGTAATTCGTTTTGAAGTTAAGATAGTTATGACCTTCTGTATTGTCCTGCTACTGCTTTTGGAAATAAAGGTTATGCTTGTCATTTTTTATGAAAGTCAGTATAGTTGTGTTAAACCACGAAAATTCTTAAGGTTAATTATCAATTGGGATAAATTGTTGGGATTGAAATATAGCTTAAATTTAATCTATTTGAG
>JAOTQR010150043.1:0-19332 GCA_025774065.1 Solanum ossicruentum
ACAAGGAGGGATGATAGCGAAAGCACCCCCCCCCCCCCCCCCCCCAGCAAAAAAAATAGTGCCCAAAAATTGCCTCAAAGTACCCGGAATCATAATTTTCATATATCTCAAAATCCGTACATGATATCAAAAATCTGACTCCATATTCTTGTTTAGGGGATCATTTTGAGTGGAAAATGGGTCTAACCTCGATTTTAGAGCAACCGTATCAAAATTCAAAATTTTCAAAATGCAATTTCTAGTGAGCTTTTCGTGCCCCTGGCGCGACGCGCCAAGGGTGCGCACTAGTGTTGTTTTTGGTCTAGTTTTTACTTCGATCCCAGACTTTCAAGTCTTGGGCCTAAGTGTTATCAAACGTGAAAATACCTTTACTTAGCCATTTTCACCCTCATATCTTTCTAAACATTTTCCAATACCTATTCAAACACTTAGCCTAATATTTTACTCCTAAATGCAAGTCTCAAAACCTTGTCTAGATCTAAGGATTTCCTCTCAAGCTTCAAATCTCCATCTCCAATCTTTATCAAGTTCATCGCCAAAGCTAAGGTATGCGGATTTCTTCATGGGTTCCTTTCACCCATGATACCCAAGCTTCCTTTTACTCAAACTTGCATGATCTAAAGATAATTTACTCATGGGTCTTATTTATTATGAAAAATTACTGCACATTATGTTGGAGTTTATGAAAATGTGACTGTTTTGCTATATTTTGAGCTATGAAACCAAGGTCTATTGTAAGATTTGATGAAGGGTTTTGATGTATATTGCTTGAGGGTGTTACCAAATATCTATTGATGGTTTTACATTGGATTTTCTAGCATGATAACAATCTTCAATTGCATGCTTTTACACTAGAACTACACACCCTCTAAGTGTTTGATAAAATGTCCAGTTATGATTTCTTGAGGAATTGAAGGTCCAATGCATGTCTTATGATTTGAATGACTATACGATGATGATATGATGATGAAATGATGATGAAATGATGATGAAATGAATGTACGTATATGATATCCTCTATATAGTGTTGGAATGTGAGCATGCCCTACTCGAGGGTTGTGCGCTATGTAACCTTGTCAAGGGGTTCGTACCTTGATAACCTATCGGGGAGTTTGTACTCTGGCACCACGGGTGGTAGGGTGCGACAATCCACCAAACTATTGACAGGGTTTGTACCTAAATCACCAAGGGTGGTATGGTGTGATGATCCACCAATATTTTAATGGTCTCTTCTTACACATATATTATGTTCTATATAAGCATGTTTTACTTTAAGTGTCATTCATACATGTCATATTGGGAGCATACTATTCATTGCTTATGATTATGAATTTTGCCTATGTTATCAATCTCTTGTTGCATTGCGTCCTACATACTTAGTATATTTAAATGTACTAACACACACTCTATGCCTATATGATGTCACCATGTAGAAACCAGAGTACCGCTTATCATCCTCCTCCTTCACGTGGCTAGTTTGATTGTCCTTCAAGCTTGTTGGTGAGTCCTCCATTTCGGGGACGTTGCTTATGCTCTCTTACTATGTATTAAGACTATCTTTCTTCCAGTTATGTATTGGCTATTAGGGTAAGCCCGGTTGCTTATCTTGGCCTCCGCTCTTATCTATGTAGTAGAGGTGTTATTGGACATGTTATGTGTCTTTATTATGAGTATTGACTCTTCTGTTTCTTGATGTTATGACATGAAGGTTATCCTTATACCCCATTCCCTTGTTTATGCTTATTTCTTATTGTCATTTTGAATGCTTCCACGACTAAGGATGTGTAATAATATGTTATGAGGCTTGTTTGGGGTTCCTTCGGGTTCCCCATTTTTGCCGGTCATGTCTAGGCCCTAGGTCCAGGGCGTGACAATAATAACCACCTACCATCAATATCATTTCCTTCCTCAAGATTAGCCTCGCTGTTATAAAAAGAAGATTGAATATTGACTTCTGCATCGATTACTATCCCATCGACTCCTCTTCTTACCTAATCATTATTCTCATACTCTGAAATATGAGAATTTTCAATGATAGCCAAGTCAGTACAATCACTCTTCATTGATGATTAAAATTGAACACTATTTTCCTCTCCCATATTAAAAAAACCTCGAGGTTTAATGAACCTAGGGACAAACCATTCATGATCTTGAGGATATTGCATAAATATTACTTGTTGAGCTTGTTCAGAAGAATAAAAGGCTCATGACATTCTCGATAGAATCTGCCAAGTGTGAAAAATTCACAAGTGTGAAACCTAAATCATCTTTCATAACTCCTCTACCTTTGGTTAAATCAACCCAATCACACTTAAATAAGACAACCTTAAACTATTTATAGTAATTTAACTTCACAATGTCATTCAATCTGCCATAATATGTGATATTTGCAGACTTCGGAGCACTATCACTTGAACTTGCATAACTTTTAGTCTTTGAAACAACCATAACACCACTATTTTGTGTCTCTAGGGACTCTTCACTTTTTTTGTTTGAAATAGATACCCCTCATTTACATCATATGCATTGAATCTTGCAAGGACTTTAACTTTCTTTAAGATGTCAAATGTGGCCTCCTACTCATTTACCTAACCAAATAGAAAGATACAACTATAACATTAATATAAATACGAGAATTGTATTTTAAGGTAAACTATGATTTAGTTCTACTACTTACTTGCTCCTTAAACCATTCACTAAATGTGTCAAAATGCATACGATCAAGTTGATGTTGTGTCAAACGACATTTTTGATGTGATCTCTTGATTTCAGCAATATATTCTCTATTCATGTGACTCAAATATATCAATTTTGTTGTTAGATAAAGTAACATACACATAATCAATCATCGATATAAAACTTACTTTTTATAATTCTCAACCACCTCTGACTCTCAATTGAAAAACACATGTCGATGTGCTTGCAATAGTGTTTTCTCATCTATTTCAAATACATCAACTCCATCATACGAATCGCCTATAGTTGGAAAAAGGCAATCTTCTTTACTAGTCTCATGCTCAGTTTCATCATCATATCTTCTTGAATAATAAGACCTTGAATCTCCACCCTGTAAATATCGTGAGCAAAATGTCAAACGCTTATTTGATATATATGCTTCTGCCATAGAACTTTCTGGACATGCCCGGTTACAAACATATGATTTTAAAGCACCCAAACACCTATGGAATAAATTAAAGCAATATTTTTTACTTTGATATTATAGTATTTAACAATTAAAGATATATATAGCAAGAATTCAGTGATATTCTACATACCTCTCAATTGGGTACATCCAACGATAATGTACTGGACCTGCGAGTTTAGCCTCAGTTATTAGGTGAGTAACCAAGTGTATCATAATAGTAAAGAATCCCGGGGGAAAGTGTTTTTCCACAGTAGATAATGTTTCTGGAATTTTTCCTTCAAGGAATTTTAACTCCTCTAGTTTTAATACTTTGCTACACAAAATACGAAAAAATGTATATAGTTCAATTATAACAGATTTAACTCTTTTATCTGTTGATCTCCGGAAGGCTAGAGGAAGAAGTTCTTGCATTATAACATGGCAATCATGAGTTTCTAGCCCAGATAACTTTCATTTGCGAATCCAACAAGAGATATTAGATGCATAGCAATGTGGAAATTTGACATTTTATAATACTTCATAAAATTATTCCTTTTCATTTGAAGACATTGTGAAATAAGTTAGACGAAGATATGCTCTCACTAGCTTGATGCTGAGGCCATAAGCTTGGTCTTATTTTCATCTCCTTTAAGTTTAATTATGCTTCTATATTATCTTTTGATTTTTTACGCAGACCTAAGAGTGTATACAATATGTTATCACACATATTTTTTTCTATGTGCATTACATCAAGATGATGTCGCACCAAGTTAAACTCCCAATAAGAAATATAAAAAAATATGCTCTTCTTTTTCCATGTATTTTTTATCACTCTGCTTACCACTTCACTTGACTTGCCTAGAGAAAACTTCATATCTTTTACTTGATCCAGTACTTGTGACCTAGATACTGTGAAAGATGCACATCTTGTTTCTTTAGTCCCATCGAAAGATTTTGCATCATTCCTATATTTATGACTAGACTTTAAGAAACACCTATGCCCCATGAAACAAAATTTTCTGCCATGTTTTAGCCTTTTAGATTGAGTGTTTTTGTTGCAAGAATGGCATAAAAAAATACCAGTAGTACTCTATGCAAAGAGAGTACTATATGCTGAAAAATCATTTATAGTCCACGTGAGAGTTGCTCGCATTTGAAATGTCTCCTTTGTAGCGGCATCATATGTTTCTATCCCAATATTCCATAAGTCATTTAACTATTCTATTAAGGGTTGCAAGAGCACATCAATATTATTTCTGGGTGCTTTAGGTTCAGGAATAAGTAAAGATAGGATGATTTACTCTTCCTTCATGCACATCTATAGTGGAAGATTATATGGCATTAAAATGACTGGCCATGTGCTATGAATAGTTCGCATTGTGCCAAATAGGTTAAACCCATCAGAAGCTAATCCCAAATGGACATTGCAAGGATCTCTAGCAAATTCAGAAAATTGACTATCAAAACTTTTCCAAGCTTCAGAATCTGCAGGATGTCTTAAAATTCTATCTTTGTTGCGCTTTTTATGATGCCATCACATTTCTTTAGATGTCTTTGAAGACATAAATAATCTTTGCAATCTTAATTTTAAAGAAAAATATTTAGGACCTTGGCTAAAATTTCTTTTTGCATCTAGAAGCCCTACAAATTTTACATTCATTAACATCCTTACTGGCAAACTCTTTTCTGAAAAAGCATGCAGTCATTAGGATAAGCATGAATCATTTCATACGTTAATCCTAGACCTTCAACTATCTTTTTTGTTTCATATAAAGAAGGAGGTAATTTTTCTCCCTTCAGTAGCGCATCCTTCATTAATCCAAGAAAATTATTAAATGATTCATTTGACCATTTAAACATGCATTTTGTATGATAGATATGCAGCAAAAAGAATAATTTGCTAAATGTTTTACATCCATGATATAGTTCTTTATTTGCCTCCTTCATGAGCTGCTCAAACTTATCCATCTCTGGATGAGATTCATTTATAGATGGAGGAGTAGTATTTTACTATAGATTTGGCTCCATCTCGCCCCTATGATTAGAATCACTATTTATAAAGTCTGTACAACCTTGAAAGACATCATGTATCATTCCACTCATATCATCACCGCTTAAAGTTGATTGGCTGTAGTTAGTTACTTGAGAATTATTTGAGTTAGTCAAATATTCCCCATGACAAAACCAAGTATCATATGATTAAAAATTCCATAACCACAAGATGATCATATGTTGTAGCTCGATTTACTTGATGGAAAAGTATACATTCTGTACAAGGACATGCGATTTTGTCTCCATCTTGTTTTTCAGAGAAGACATAATTTATAAAATCCTTTACTTTATCCAAGTATTCTTTACTAACTCTATCACAACACGTCCACTTCTTATTTCTAGGACTATCCATAATATTCAAGATATTCTTTTTTTCAGCAATTATCGTGAAAACTAACGATATTTTAGCATAAAGTTGTGTAATTAAATAGTATTTAATTGCATAGCTCAAATAATTCAAACAATCAAAACATCTTATTCTAATCAAAATAATGAGTTATTTAACGATAGAGAAAAAGATAGAAGACTTCCATTTAACATTTCCTTCCCAAGTCATATTGAAATGTAAGATTGTACTTGTAAAAATAAGCATAGGTTAAACAATGGATAATATTATATAAAGCTCCTTACCTGCTATGTATCTAAGGCTATTTTTGGGTGCAAAAAGTAAAGCTCTAGAAATTTGGAACATTATTGCAGAAAGGTGTAAAATAAGGCTTTCTAACTAGAAGGGACAATATTCATAATTGGGTGGCAAGATCATTCTAGTCGATAGTGTATGTGATGCTTTCTTCTGTATCAAGGATCATCGACGAAAACTACCATTTATGGTCTCCCTATTTATGTCATATCTTTGATTCCTACACCTTCTAATGTTTTTAAGAACTAGTCATATATATTATGTCAAAAGAAGAAATAGTGAAGTTGAAGGAGTGATTACGTTGGCTTATAGTATATACAAATTTGATTTGGTTAGTTTATTAGTGAACTGTGGGAGATATAGAAAAAAAAGAGCTTCAATGGAGAGTAACTATAGTTTATGGTATTTGCAGTCCCTAAAAATTTGTTAGATTCAGGGCTGAAGACCCTTATGACAGAAATATGCCACCAAGGGTGCAAAGAATCAATTTGCAGTCAAGGCATGTGCTAAAGTAATTGCATTTAGGAGTGCCCTTTAGGGTGGTATCGACAAGCTTGCTGATTTTATTGTCTTGACACTTGGTCCTAGGGGAAGAAATGTAGCATTGAATGAACCTGACACTTCTAAGATGGTAACACTGGAGTTGCAATTGATCGAGCAATGGAAATTTACCTGGAAGACTAAGGTAATTTATAATGCAGCAAGTTCGCAAGTTGAAAATTAAAGACTGTAGTAGAGTGACTCAACAATATCACAATAATTCACAGTAGAGAAAATGAGAAAAGAAGAAGAGAAGAAGAGAAAAAGAGATGAAGAAGAGCTAAAATCTTACCTTGTAATCTGTTGGAAAGAGTATCGCAGCAAGAGAAGTGAAACAAAGGGATATGTTTGCAACTATATCCGTATGTTTGACACTACTCTCTGTGATAGAGAGAAATCCCCAGGTGTTACAATGAATACTACGGAGAAATTCGACATTGCACGATAGTTAGCTATGCTTGGTGTTGATATAATTGAGGCTGGTTTTCCTATTTCGTCTAAAGGTGATCTTGAAGTTGTGAAACTGATAGCTGAGGAAGTTAGTAATGGGGTTTATGAAGAGGGACATGTTACAACATCAGTTACAGGAATGGTATTGACCATACAAGCCATAGTGGTCGAGAAACCAAAGCCAATGGTGGCTGCACCTGCTGCTCCACAAGAACTTGCAGTGGGATCAGTTTATATTTATTTCGTTAGGAAATTTTGTTAGTGTTGCGATGAACATGATGCAGGGTTGGCTTGTTCATTTTCCATTCAGGGATAGCACTTTCCCTAGATGAATATATATATGTGTGCCTATAAAGAGTAAACTGGGCCTAAAGTTGGGAAAAAAGATACTCCTATATTTGTCTCTGTTTCCTGCTAAACGTTTTTTTAAAAAAATGATACTCCTATATATGTCTCCGTTTCCCACTAAACTTTTTTTTTAAAAAATGACACTCCTATATATGTCTCTGCTTCCCACTAGACATTTTAAGGTTTGGAGGAAGAAGACATTCTCTTACAATTTCATCCCGCAGTGACTTGAGAGCTAATAAAGACAGACCCTACCCTGGTAATCGGTCCGAATAACATCATTAGGATAGAGATTACCTATGAAAATCTTATTTTTGGAGAGCTAAAAATTTTATTCTCTGATACGTTTGAGCACATTCTTCCATACTAGAAGTTGGAGCTGGTGAAAGGATTAGTGCCCTTAAACTTCTAGTGAACCAGGTTCAATAAATAGTCCCAATAAGTTTACTAATGTAATAACAAGGGAAAATAACTTATAGTGAAAAAACTCCATGCTCAAGTGAGAAACAACCACTACATACACTCATAGGATTTCAACAACTTTAATAACTTCAAATGAGCAATGTTCAACTTACAACTCTTGCAACACACTCAACTCTTGAGAGTCAAACCCACTCTCAAGCAACAACTCTCACGAGGAAAAACAAAACAGCTTCTTACAATTTTTGTCACTAAACAAAATCTCTAAGAAGATTGGCAAAAAGACTTGAACAATCAAGAAAAACTAACTGTAGATCTTGCTTGGGTGCTCTCGCCAAATGCCCATGCTTTTGCTAAATGCTCTCGCTGATTTTAGATTGCAAAAGCTATGTCTTCTAGGTTTGATGATTGTATTTATATTGAACCCTAGAGACCTTCCATATAGGACTCCTTTCTTGAGTAGGGCATGCCATTATTTTTCATAAAGGAGTCCTTTCCCTATGCTGCTACCTTTACCATATCACGTACTGATTCTATTTCCATCAATAGCACTTCAATTCTAACTGGGACTCTGTATGTCTTCGCTGGTGCACATATGTTGGACCCAGTTCCTCATTCAACTGTTGTTGGCTCCGTTTGTCATCATCAAGGCAATATAGTCATACTCGCAAAGATTCTAACAAATTCCCCCTTTGTGATGATGGCAAATCTATTTTCATACATAAGACCATTCAAAGCATAACTTTCCCCTTTTGACATCACAAAAAGACAACAAGCAGTAGCACAAGTCAATTAACAAGAGCATTAGCAGACCAGAAACTAGAAACATCAGTAAACACAAATGCATTAAAACTGAGGATATTAGCCATCTAAATAGCATAGAGTAACGCAACATAATAAGGAAAAACTAGATATCCACACCCAAAAATATCAAGCAAGCCTAGCGCTCGCATAAACATCCCAAAAAAGAAATTATGCAACCCCAAAAAAAATTGTCTATAGCAGAGTCAAAAGAAGGAACAACAAAGGGTTAATATTGGATAAGAGGGAGGAAGGGGAAGGCTTGCGCCTAGGAGCTTGAGAAGGGAATCAACCCGCTGATTATGATCCACGTGTTGCTGAAGAAACTAGTCTTTAAGACGAGCTGCCTCATCCTGAAGATCATCAACCATGGCCTGAAAATAAGCCCGATAAGCCTGAGCTTCTCGAAGTTCTTGCATAAGCTAAGTAATAGAGCTAGTAGACTTTGGTGGAACAAGTGCAGCAGCAAAAACAGCAGGAGGGGCACACTTACACTCGAGGGTTATATGGTGATCTATTATGTCTATTTTAGTCAACGCCCTCCCAGCGCTAAGGGGAACTTGAAAAGTCGTGAAGACATGCGTTAACAGGTTACCATAGGCCAGTTGATGTGGTCCCTCCGTAGGTTACCATGTGCTGCAGAATCAAGGCTGACCAGTCCATAGGCTCCTGAAGATCGATAACATGTGCGTTCCTATATCACGAAGTATGGCCTTATGCCTACGCTCACCCCTGGGCAATATCCCTTTATGCACCACTTCGAATAACAACTTTAAGAATGGAGGCATCTCTGCCTTATACACCTTGCGAGGCATATTATCCACCTGCTCCTCAATGAATTTTGAGGGTAACACTACAAGATCTCCCCAAGGCGAACCTTGTCAAACAATATATCAACCTTATGCACTTTCTAGGTAGCCAGATACCACTCCATAAATGACAGATTAGTATAGAACTCAACAACCTCAGCCTCATAAGTTTGTGTCCCGGTGTCAAAGAAGAGATAGAGCTAACCTGAGAGGATAATTTGGTACATAGTTCCGCCACCACTGGATAGTCGCGCACCTCAGGGTGGATAAACCTTCCCCTCTGCACATCCTTGGATCCAAAATATACTTTCTTGCCTAATTTGTTAAAGTTTTCAACATGCTTCTTTACATGAGATGGGGCATAGGGAACACTAGGGCAATAGTCTCTTCGGGTGAGGAGGGGACACAAATAGGAGAAGAGGGAGAATTAGCAGCCTTGCCAGGATAGGTGTTCTTTCGATCGAACGATGGACCAGAGGTGTCTAGCACACAATTTTTGCCCCTGGTAAGTGGACCATGAGGACGAGAAATAGGAGGCCAGGGAGACAACGGCAGGGGGTCGAATGACGAAAGATACTGCGGCGGACTTGAACCAAGGAAATGTCATCTTGAGAATCACCGGGCTCGGGTGCAGAAAGTGTCATCATGGAAGAAGGGGTGATGGAAGGCAATGGGGAACCATATGGAGGCGACACGACCCAACTAGGGGTAGGTTAATGGAAGAAGATGAAGGCTCATCAATAAGGCGTTGACCAAAGAGTGCGGGATTAGGAATAGGTAGGTCGACAACCGTCCAGTAAGGTTTGGACAGAGAAGGATGTGGTTGCTAGTAGGGCAGGTTCGGGGACGGTGAGGGGGAAAATGAGGGGATTCAGATGTAGTGGACGGTAGTGGGGATAGTAGCGAAGACTAATAGTAGATGGAGGGTGATGAGTGTAGTTCCTCCTATGAGAAATCCTACGATGGTGACGGGGCAGTGGCATTAGAGTCGATGTGGGAGTAGTCGATGAGAGATGCCATTCAGGAGTTTTATCATGGAAGGGTTTTGCAAGGTTGAAAATGAGGGTTTGTGTAGTACACGAGTGATACATGATGGCTATCTTTGGAAGTTGGAGGAAGTGCCGGGATGGGACTGAAAGGATGTGTACCGACACTACAGCCAACGCGACACTTGGGATCCTGAGAAATGGTGATCATTGCCTATTTTGAAGTAATAACTCTTCCCACCAAGTGGAGAACTAGATAAAGAGAACCAGGTGTAGGAGAAGGCTATCGTCAACTTTTACTAGATATGTATTCATTCAAAATATGGAAGCTTAGTAGCTTGTGTGTACCTGATAGAGCAACATGTGAGGATTCGTTCCCCCTGACTCGATGCCTTACTCCAACAATAGACACTAAGGGTAATATTAGCAGTTCCCAGCTTTATGTGTCCACCCACCACTTTTCTTGGAGGGAAGCCTGCCAATTTGGTCATGTTAGAATGGTTGTACAGTGCTTAAAGTACAATTTAAGAGTTAGTATAGGGAGAAGTTAAAACTCCCTGATTAACCCTAGATGGAGACGATTCAACTCAAACTGCTTCCTACTTAGGGCTTTGGTAAATATATCAGTAAATTGGTCCTCGATTTTACAAAAAACCATTTCAATAAGTCCTTTCTCCATGTTATCCCTGAAGAAGTGATGCCTCACATCAATATGTTTGATATGCTTGTGCTGAATCGGGTTTTTCGCTATATTCACAGCACTCGTGTTATCACACATGGTGGGAATGCATTCTACTTGGATCCCAAAGTCTGCAAACTATTGTTTGTTCCATAAGAGTTGAGCACAACAGGAGGCCGCACCAACATATTCAGCTTCAGCTATTGACAACGAAACTGAGTTCTATTATTTGGTAGCCCATGAGACAATATATGATCCTAGGAAGTGTGCTATTCCCGAGGCTCTCTTTCTGTCTATAGAATAGCCTGCATAATTAGCATCAACAAAACCAACAAGATCAAAGGAGGACCCAGCAGGGTACTAGAGCACCAGGTATAGGGAACCTTTTAGGTAGCATAGAATTCGTTTGATAATTTTGAGGTGGGATTCCTTGGGCTTTGCCTAAAATCTTGCACATATCCCCACACTAAATACGATATCTGATCTACTAGCAATTAAGTATAAAAGTGATTCGATTATGCCTCTGTACTTGGTTTCATCCACCACCTCACCTACTTCATCCTTATCAAGCCTTGTAATGGTGGCCATGAGGGTATTACTTGCTTTGGCATCCTGCATCCCAAACTTAGTGATGAGCTCCTTAATATATTTCTGCTGATGAATGCATGTATCTACCTATCTTGATCTATCTAGAGTCCTAAAAAGAAATTAAGTTCTCCTATCATACTCATCTCGAACTCGCTCCCCATGAGTTTTGCAAATTCTTCCCATAGGGATACTTCTGTTCCCCCAAAGATAATGTCATCGACATAGACTTGAACAATGAGTACATGTGAACCCCTTCTCTTCAAGAAAAAGGTCTTATTAATTGTTCCTCTTGAGTACTCATGATTCAACAGAGAGCTAAACAACTGGTCATATCAAGCTCTGGGAGCCTAATTCAGTTCATAGAGAGCTTTGTCAAGTTTGTACACATGGTCAGGATGCTTATGGCTCTCGAAGACAGGAGGTTGTCTGATGTATACTTCTTCCTGCAGATACTCATTGAGGAAAGTGCTTTTGATGTCCATTTGATATAGCTTTAATTCCATGTGAGCTGCAAAAACTATGAGCATTCGAATGGCTTTAATGCAAGCAACAGGAGCAAAGGTCTCATCATAGTCGATACCCTCCTCTTGATTATACCCTTGCACCAATAGCTTGGCCTTATTCCTAGTGACCATTCCTTGTTCATCTAGCTTGTTCCGAAAAACCCATTTAGAACCAATAACAGTTCCTATTGAGGCGGGGGAACCAGCTGCCATACTTTGCTGCGCTCAAACTATAGAAGTTCTTCCTGCATAACAGCTATCAACTATTCATAAAGCAATGCTTCTTTAACATTTTTTACTTCAAATAGGGATACGTATGCAGAGAAGGCACACATATTTCTGATCTTTGATCTGGTAGATATTCTTGTGTCGAGAGAGGTCAGTAAATTGTCAAGAGGAAGGGAGCTCTTGTGTTTCCAATTGTGTCCTGCATCATCAGGCGCAAAATTGGTTTTGGTTGTATTAGAGTGATCAATTTCACTTGGTTGAGGCGTCCCTGATGAACTATCTCCACTCTGAGGAGCCACTATTATACGAGGTGACACCACTCTCTCCTCATCACCTTGAGTCAATGGTCTTGGTCCACTTCCCTGCTGCTTATCGTCCTCATCATCGTACTTGTTCCTGCAAAACTTTCTCGACCCTTGATTGGCCTCATCAAATGTAACATATGCACTTTTTTCTACGCATCTGGTTCTTTTATTATACACTTTGTAAGCTTTGTTGTGGGAAGAATACCCAATGAAGATTCCCTTATCACTTTTGGCATCAAACTTGCCTAGAGCCTCCTTTCTATTGTTGTGTATGTAGCAGACATAGCCAAAGGAATGAAGATGTGCTATGTTTGGTTTTCTTTCTTTAGGTAATTCATTGGGGTTTTGTTCAAGATGGGTCTGATCATGCATCTGTTAATGATGTAACAGGTGGTGTTCACAGCCTCAGCCTAGAAACTTTGTGGAATATCACTAGCTATTAGCATGGTTCTAGCCATATCTTCCAAAGTTCTATTTTTTCTTTTCATAACCCCATTTTGCTGAGGAGTTCTCAGGGTTGAGAAGTTGTGAGTCACCACTTTTTCAGCACAGAATGTGAGGACTTGGAGTTCTCAAATTCTGTACCATGGCCTATTCTCAGGCTCTTCAGATGGCAATTTAGATTCTTTTGGACCATTTTAGCATATACAACAAACACATCAAACGTTTCCTCTTTGGATTTTATAAAGAAGGTCCAAGTGAATCTTGAGTAATCATCTACAAGAACAAAAATATACCTATTACTGCCTCTGCTTAGTACTCTCATAGGTCTATAGAGATCCATGTGAACCAGTTCCAAAGGTCTGTTGGTGCTGACCAATCCTACCGGTTGAAAGTTGTTCCTAATGTGCTTACCCTGAGCACATGCTCCACACACGTGATCTTCATTGATTTTTCCTTCATGCAGTCCCATAATCAGTTCCTTGAAGGTCAATTTATTGATTGTAGAGAAACTGACATATCCTAGCCTTTTGTGCTATAGTGAAGATGCATCACTCATGGAACATAAACACTTCATCTCTAGTTGACACAGACCATTGATATCCACCTTGTACACATTTTTGTGTCTCTTACCCCTCAGGATTAGCCTCTTGGATACTGCTTTGTCACCTTGCACTCTGTTGCAGTAAAGAGTACATTATTTCCTTTGTCACATATTTGAGAGACATTTAGGAGGTTATGTTTCAGACCCTCCATGTAGTACACATTTTCAATGCATTGGGACATAGATGGTCCCATCTTTCCAATGCCTTTAATTTCACCTTGTTTTCCATTTCCAAAGCCTAAGTTTCTACCTTGGAAGTCACTCAGTAGAAAGAAGTTGCATTTGTCGCCTGACATGTGTCTGGAGCATGCGCTATCTAAGTACCACTGCTTCTGTTTTCCTTCTACTGCTACCTGCACAATTAACAGAGGTGAGATTTGGGTACCCAGATCCACTTGGATCCCTTTTGATTGTAAAAAGGGTAAATGAGATCCCTTTTTGCCTAGGAAAGAAGATCCCTATTAGTTCTTCTAGCTCTGGTGGTTTTGGTAATGTATTTACCTTCATCACTAAACTAGTTAGATGTAGGAGGGTGTCTTTTGCCTAACCGATTCCTGTTGGTTCTAGGGGGTATCTTTCTTCATTATCAAATGAACTAAACCTGGGGGATACCTTCTACCTGACTGATTCTTGTTAGTTCTAGGAGGGTATCTTCTGTTTGTCCTATTCCTATTTCTCCTACAAGAGTACCTATGTCCTGTTCCCCTTCTTGGATTACCCCTTTCATGATTTCTGTTAATGTATGAGATGTTACTGTTGAGGGCTTTGACATTGTTTTACAGTTCTCTCTCAAATGCCAAGACATCCCACATAAGGTGCATAGAACACCATGATCTATTACCTGATTCTTGGGTTCCTTGATTTTGAACCCAATCCCATACTTGGTGGAGGACTAACCTTGTTGCATATCATCGAGCATAGCAAGAGGACTTAGTCCACTTCATAGTGTGCTATAATTTAACTTTGGTCTAGTCGAGTTCTTTTAGGGGAACCTCATTCTTATGACTCATGTTACCTAGCTCTTCTCCTAACTTATTAACGTTTTCTTCCAAATCAGATTGGGTCACACTCATAACATTTTTCTCTTTCCTAGAAGACTTAAGACCATCAATCTCCATCTGTAGTTTTTTATTGACGTTTTCAAGGTCGACATTCTCAATTCTCAGTTGAGCATAGTCTTCTAGAAGAAGGTCCTTAGAGTAAAAAACGATCAGATAGGCTTCGATTAAGACCTGTGGTAGGGACTCAAGATTTTTCTTAGAATAAGTATGAATATTAGCTTTAGCTTGTCAATACTTACCTTGGTATCTAGTAGAGCACTATGCTAATAATGAGATCCTGCTCCTGCCATCTGTGGTAGATTCTCCTGCCTAGTTTCAGCTTCATCAGTAATGGAATCAACAACTTCAGTTATCTATCCCTTACCTCCTTCATCATCGGATTCCTCCATGGCGACGAGAGCGAGGAAGTCATATTTTTTAGGTTCCTTGACTGTCATGAGAGATTGATTCTCCAGAGTCTCACAGTCTGATTCTTCATTAGGATTGCCAGTTAGCATAGCTAACACTGTTTGCACTAAAAGATCTGCTTCCTGAAACATCATCCATCTGTCCTAACTCATCATCCTTCTGTCCTTGCGAAACTGGTTTCCATCGCATGTATTTTTTGGCCTTTATGCATTCTGAACAACTCATACTATCAATTGAGAGTATCAATCTTAGTCTTTTCCACCTGAGAGGTACCTTCGTGAGCAACTTCTAGACTATCCAAGATCTGTTTAGCATTTGGGCATGACGATATCCTGTTGTATTTGTTGGGACCGATACCACACAACAAGATCTTCTTTGTCTTACATTATTCTGAATTGTAATTTTATCAGCATCATTCCATTCACTGCGTTCCTTGGGTACCTTTAGAGCACCCTTAGTAGAGGAATTCTTCATTAGAATAGTTGGTCCGTTGAGTACCACATTCCAAATTTTGAAAAGACCCGCTTTGATACTAATTGAAAGGATTAGTGCCCCTAAACTTCTAGTAAACTAGGTTTAATAAACATTACCAACGAGTTTGCTAAAGTAGTAAGAAGAGCAAACAACTTATTGTGGAAAAACACCTTCCTCAAGGGAGAAACAACCACTACCTACATTCGTAGAATTTCAACAACTTCACTAACTTCAAACGAGCAATGTTCAACTTACAACTGTTGCAACACACTCAACTCTCGAGAGTTAAACCCACTCTCAAGAAACAACTCTCACGAGGAAAAACATAACATCTATAAGAGATTGTTCAACGTTCATGGAGTGGGTGTTGGTGATGAAATTGTGCCACATTGACATCCTATGCTTCAAACTTTTATGTTCAAACTACATTCCAAGTTTTGAGATTCAGGAATTAGGCTTGTAATGGTTCATTTGTGATTAGAGGCTTGTAAAAATTAGGATATCTTCAAGTTTTACGGCAAGCACATTTTTTCTCAGTTTTTATGTTTTCCTTTATCTGACATTAGAATCTCTTCTGCATTTTTACTTGAATATGCTTATATCAACATCTTCACATCTGGTATGAGTTTTCTTTTTACTTGAACTCTAGTAACCAAGTGTCTGCTCTAGCATTAGTAAGTGTAGTTCACTAAACATTGTTATCTATCCTGGTAAAACATAAAGGCGAACATATGTCCTTTAGAACAGACAAAAGTCTTAATTCATTCATGTTCATTTTCCTTCAACTAAATATATATTTGGAGAAAAGAGCATATAAAGAGATTAGAAGAATGATTATGCTGGATATATTTTTGGAGAATAGAGCATATGGAGAGATTATAGGATATTGGGCTTAATCATGCTAATGAATCTAGTATTGTCCTTGAGAATTCAGTGGGTGTCATGGTTTGCAAGCCAAACTACTTGAGCTTGGATAGTAAATTGAGGGAAAAGAACTTGATGATCTCTTTTGGCAATTCAAATCTGTAGCTGAGAAGAAAAAAGAAAATTACGGATGAATACCTGATAGCACTAATGTAAGATGAAGTTTTCCAGCCTCAATTTGTTTGGCAACTTCAAAATGTATAGGTTACGAGTGGAAGTCTTGGACTTTCTACAAATATTGTTAAGCTTATTGACGCGGATGGTCAAGAGCATATTTCTTGTTCTATTGGAATAGGGCCTATGTTTGTGCATTGAATAAGATGATGAGTTTCGAAAAAGTTTTAGTGAAAGACATCAAATCTGAAGGCAGTGTAGTTATATAGGCACTTATGTGCAAATTGATCTTTATTAGTTGTACAGATTTGAGGAGTTTGTTGAAAGAAATGTAACCTGCAATTTACTGGAAAATAAAGTTTATATGTCTGTAGTACCTAAAATCATCTACATTTATGGTGCATTAGTTAAAACATAGACCATTTATTCATAATTCGAGAACTGAGTGGAACACTCAACACCTGAACCTGCAGTGTTCTCAGATTGGCTGAACCTAGTTCTTTTGTGTTTTCCCCCGAGACAGTGAGAGTCTAAGGTCTCAACATTTGTTGTAGCTAGATTAAGTTGTTTGTACAAAATATTTTGAACATTTGGAAAATGGAATGGTATTTGTCTCCAGATCTCCAATTGGATATTCTGTCACACCCCAAGAGGGTACCCTTGGCGTGATCGGCACTTGAAGAACCATTACTGATCCCTCAAGAGAACCACTTGGCCTCATCGTCTCCTCATACTCAACATCGGAAGAATAGCTCAATAAACAGGATCCTCATATGAAGATAAAAGCATATCTCTAATATATCATAGTTTTCAAAATGGAAATAAGTTTAGATACATCAACTCCATACTCTATACTCACAGTCTACGAACCCTCTACTCTGTAGTCTAGTTGGAGCCATGACATGCAATGAACACCCCAATTCAAAGAAAGAAAAGATAGACTAAATCAATGTCATAAACAAGGGCTCTTCTGGAGAACAAAGAGGGCTCACCAACTTTGAGAATGTACTGAATTCGGGCCTCAACGGTGCGTGTACTGAGATCCCCTATCTGTTGTACCTGCATCATAAAATGATGCATGCCCAAAATGAACTTCAGTACATGAAATATACTAGTATGTAAAATAGCTCAAGAATAGTAAAACTTGACTCAACAACTCATGCTCAAATTAGTTTACGTAAGTTTAGAGTAAAACATGTTTTTAAAAGTATACTCAGTAAAATAGACTTGGTAGTTGTAAACTTTGTTTAAAAACTTCATGCACAATCAAGGTTTTGCTTGGGAGTTTCTCTTAACCAACATCCTCATACCACCACCTTTAATTAAGTGATGCAAAACTAATCAGCATCATTATCACGCCCAACCTTAACTTGCCACGGAAAAGGATGATCAACTCTCTCTAGGATCCAGAATAAATGTCCACTTGCGGGACAAGAGTCACCATACTAGCTATAATAGCAATCCTACACTGGCAATATAGTTCTATAGGTTGAAGTAGAACTATACTCGCTCCCTGCTCGGTGCTCGATACTCCTCCCAAGACTAACATATTCACTCATCATGATCTCATCAATCTTAACTCATCTCAACTATTTAACAATTCAATCAATCATTGCGAGAAATTAAACTTAACTTAAACTCAATACGGTCATTCAGACTCTTCAATTTGCTCATCATATAATGCAAGTAAGGAATCATGCCAAGTAATATAAGTGACTTCAATGCAACATACATCTCATGCTCAATCGTACTCAAGATGCTTATCTCATGTACTCAACCTCAATCTCACTCTTATTGTTATGCACAAAATTTCATAGATCATGTAATGTAAGACTCATATAGTCAAGTATAAAATACGTGTGCAAATCTCATGTCAATACCCATGTAATATAGCAATTTCGAATGTAATAAAGTCGGGCCTCATGATGAATACTAGGATACAGTATCAAAATAGGAGAAAATTCTCAAAAATATCATCTCTTCTCAAATCTTGACTCAAGGAAGAGGAAGGGGCGTGTGAAGAAAGGAATACATACTTTGATAAGCCTTACATACCTGGAAATCGAAGAATAATCGATCCTTGAATAACTCTTGCTCTTGGAATGAAAAACCCTATCTTCTTCCCCTTCTCTTCTTTGCTCTCAAGAACCCTCAATGTGAAATAGGGGGAAAAGTACCTTAAGGTTACACTCTAAGGCTTTATATGAGCCACATTCATGAGGGGTTTTCATTCAAAGGAACCATAATGGACAAAAATACCCCTGAAAAATACTGATAGGACCTACGAAACCCCGACTACGACTCATAGTCCTCACTACAGGTAGTAGTTGCTCCTTGTTGAATAGAAGTCTCAAAATCCTAAATCACTAGAAGCCTTTACGAAACCCTCTGTTATGAGTCATAGTCCATACTAAGAGTTATAGTCCACACTACGAGTCATAGTGCTCTTTATGGCCCTTGAAACATGAAACACTGGGACCTGCCATGAAACCATCCACTACAAGTTGTAGTGCCCTTTACGACCCTTAACCTCACCTCTTATCTGATGGGTCCTGAAATTTGTAGTTGTTGTAATCCCCTACGAGACCCCTACTTACAACTCATAAACTACTCTAGGAATCGTTATAAGTTTCATAAATCCAGACTGCAATATTTTCCTTAGATTTTTCTCTCAGTGTCACATCAAAATCATCTCCACAATCACTCCTAGTCAGATAGAAAGAATTGGGGGGGGGGGGGGGGGGGGGATTTCAATATTCCCCCCCTTGGGATCATTTGTCTTCCTTTTTGGGGGTTGGGAAAAGGCCCAAATCTCCCTTTGGGTCTTAACGGC
>JAOTQR010150053.1:0-30000 GCA_025774065.1 Solanum ossicruentum
TATACTAATCTTTTTGGATGCATATGTTAGGATTCTTCATTATTACATACTTGTTCGATTCCTCTTACCCAGTCGGTCAGACATACTGGGTACACTTCGATGTACTTACCCCTACTCTTTTTCATTCCTGCAGATCGAGTATAGGGACTTGTACAAGGTAGCTGATTCACTCTAGTTGATCTTGTTTACATCCATCCGGATCCTTTTGGTGAGGCTCAGGCTTCAAGTTGCCGAGGGTCTTTGGGATCTCTTTTACTTTTCTGTTCAGACTTTGTATCAGATATTATGAGACAACTTTGTATTAACCTTTGAGACATCTGTATCTACACTTCTGTACTATTCTAGATGCTCGTGTACTTATAACTCTAGATTTTATGATTAAGCATGGCATGTCATGAGGGTGTTTCCGCTATATTTTGTTCTTCTCTAGCTGTGGATTGATTTTGGGTCGTGACATTTTCAACACAGGCTAGTTGGTTTTCAGATGATCATCCCTTCCACAATGAGTACACAACAACAAATTAGACCAATTGACATTTTTTTGTGAGTCGTATGAGATAGACCTTTATTAACAAACATTATACCTTCCTTGCTATTGTCTCCCTAACGAGTCAGAGTATCTAGAATTTTAGAAGAATTAGTCCATTTGAGTGATTTGGAAAACTCTTCTTTAACTCAGAACAGGTCCCTTTCTAATTAAATATTCCTTTCTAGTGTAGCTTAGTTTTAACATCATTTAGATTGGCTTCAATCTCAAATTGCAAGCTACTATCCTTTTTTCTTTTCTTATAAGATAACCCTTTGTTTATTCACTCAATTTTTTACAAAGAGCTACATTCTCTAATTATAGATCTAACACATGTTTATCCACTTCATATAGTTGAGAAACTAAGGCAACTTTTTCATCTTGGACAAGATCTAATTGATTATTCAACATATTCTTTTCAGTAGTTAACTCAGTAACTGAATCAATAAGAATAACAACTAACTTCCTCAACTTCTTAAGAGAAAGAATGTGCAAATTTTTCTTAAAATAAAAAAGAGCTACCTTTTTCCCCAGATTCGTGATCATTATCAGACTTTTCAATGAATTAAAATATTTGATTGAAAATCTCATCCTCTTCCTTCATAACTGTCAAAAAGACATCTTTTATGTGCTCAAACTCTTCTAACTCACTTGAGGAATTTCCCCAAAAAGCAAGAGCTTTCTTCACAACATAGTATGTTGCTTCTTTTCTACTTTTCTTATCAGGGACTTGGTCCCTAGACTTATTTTGTTGTCTCTAGACTTGGCATAGTATCTATACTATGTTTTCTGCATTGGACAATCTCTATTGAAATGTCTTGGTTTTTCAAACTTCTGACATAGATCATTAATAGAAGTAGCTCTGCTAGGATTTCCCTTCTTGAAACCGTTATGCTTCCTCAAAATTTTTTCAAATATTTTTTTGAGGTATGTTTTTTAATCTTCATCTGCATCGGATTCCTCACATTATGTCACCTTTAGGTGCTCATTGAGCCGGTCCCCGGTGGCTAAAATCAGGCAGTAGTGGTGAAGCTAGATGCGTAGTGTGGTTCTGGCCGGGCTTTCCTGAGGTAGTTGTCCTGCTTAACAACATCATTTACTCTATTTAGCTTGTGAGTTTAGAGATTCCCAATCAAGGCATCCATACCTTCAGATCCTTAGCCCTAGTGGTTGCATCAACCTTGCTAGCCCAAGCTTTAAGAAGAACTTTATGGATCTCCCCTACTTGCTTGCTAAGATAAATGGGTCCATCCAAACATCTAAGTTCATTGATAATGGATGAGAACCTAGTATACATATCATGAATGGACTGACATTTCTTCATGGTAAAATTTTCATCTTGAAGTGAACATATCAAAATTAGACTCCTTCACTTGCTCAATACCTTCATAAGTTGTATGCAAGCAATCGCAGATCTCCTTGGCTAAGTCATAAGCAGAGATCCAACTGTACTCCTCAACCCCAATACCATAGACTAACAACTTCGTTACCTTATAATTCTTTCAATCTTCTTCATATACGCATTACTGTATTATTGTTTAGTCCTAGGGATGCTCACGTGATTTATCCATCTTTCACTTCCAAGATAGGAACATGAGGACCATCAAATATAATGTCCCATAGCTCACTATCTTGTCTCTTGTGTACAAGTCTTCCACTAACTATAAAACTATCTGCTGGAAGGTCTAGTAGATGACTGCCCTATTCTAGATTAAGTGGAGCTGCCATTTCTTTTTCAGGATCCCTTCTAGGTGTTAACCTTTTAGCGAGTACTTGGTGATTTCACAAAAGTTACACCTCCATTTTAGAGAATAAAGTGTTCACTGTCAAGATAAATAACCAATCTAAGGTTAGGGTCGATCCCATAGGAAATATGTAGACTCACGAAAATTCACCAATATGCAATCTGAGTAATTAACTGACTCAATTCTTCAAAGGGGAGGGGGTTTCAAATGATCAATGAGAAAATAAACCAAACTATCATAAGAAAAAATTCAATAATAAAGAGCAACTAGGGTATTGTGTTCTCCATGATTCCCCAACTCAGTATCCCTAGATAACCTAATGCTTGTCTAGTGTATAGCATGAAGGCAATAATTTAATTTCATCAAGCTCTTTGCTCAAAGGTTAGAAGTGAATTTCACTATGCGACTTGGCCCATTTCCATAGTGTGCATTAGTAACCATTACCCCTTAGTCCCAGTACAACCTCCCTTTAGCCCAGTTGGGTTGATTAGATGAGAACACATCAATTAAATCCTGTTAATTAATCTATTTTCCTATTCATTACTACCTTGTTCCAGTCAGTAACACTAGGCAAGTTCTAATGTTGGCCAACACTAAGAAACATGCAAAATGAAGAGAGTTAATTAATACATGCTTATACACCTTCTAAGAATTGTGAATTATTCGGTTTACCTTGTTAGTTCTTCAAGGTTTCCACAACCTAAGTTGTGGATTTAGCTACTTATGCTACGTGTAGATGAAGAGATTATGAACTTAGATGACATAATTGAACACTTTCACAATTTAATTAAGGACAACCAAATCCAAAGTCAATGAATATCACAAGCTTGAAGATCAAATTACACCACAAGTGTTCTCAAAGGCTCTCTCACATTTTTGAGTTCTCTGAGCACTTAACCTAAAATATAGAAAATTGGCATGAATTGATGAAAACTTTTGAAAGATAACCTAAAAAACCTATTTATAATAACTAAAAACAAGTTTTAAATAAATTAGAAAAACTGATTGGCATGCCATATGAAAGATACTTTGCGACCCGTATTGTCTTCATCTATGACTCATAGTCGAGGTCTTGTAATCTGTCGTTGGAATTTCAGACTTTATAACTATGAAACACCTTTACGACTTGAAAGGTGATTTCGACCCATAAAAGGGAGTTTCATTTGATAACTTTCCTGCAAGTCCACTTCTCTGATCCTCAGGGAACGAAAGGTATTCTACGACTCGTAAACTATTTCATGACTCGTCTGCATGTTCATAGACTTCAATTTCAGCAAATAACCCCTCACTGGAAATCCTCACAAAACCTATCTACGACTTGTAAAATGCTCTACGACCCGTACAGGGTATCGTGCAATAGCAAAAACCAACAACTTCTGCAATTTTTCCCCAAATCACGGCCAACATATAATCCTGCAAATCTAAACACAAAAACACATAAAACCCATAATATCACATTGAGAACACACAAAATCCTAAATTTTAAGTGTCAAAAAGGTTTTATTTTGGCAGCACATCAACACCCTCAATATAAAATTGTTGGTTGTCCACAAGCGACTAACTCAATCTATATAGGCAATTCAATAATACACAGAACTCAACTTAATGACATACATCACACAAATCTTAGACTCAAATACCCACACCAACTTTTCCAAACAAGATTAGATAGCTATTTAGCAAACCAAGGCAAACTGGTGCATGTCAACACAACTATGTCAAGTAAGGGGTTATAAACTATCCATAATCACTGAACAAGTCAAATGCTAACAATGCAATGCATATGCCCTTACAGAAAGAAGTCATATATTTGACACTCAATGATGTTTTCATATGTAACCTTGAGACTATACAATAATGCTCATTCTCACAAAAGATATTCATGCATGAAGACTAATACCATAGGCTTGCCCATATACTCATACTCAGACCTTCAACTAATTAGACTAGGATAACTTCTTGGCTTGTAACGTAGGCTCAGGAGGCTTTGGTATGGTCTTTTGGGAAAATAGTGACTGATGGCCCTCCTTGAAACTGCATTTTTTTACACTTTTTCCCCACCAATTTTGTTACTTTCACCATATTCTCCGTTTTTCCTATTTCAAGCTTTTTGGGGTGCTTTCTTATGATTTTTCAAATTTTTTTCCTATTTTCATACTTCATTTGCTTTTTAGCTCTCAATTAAGGCATTTTAAATTTTCTTGTACCTAATACATGATTTTTCTCATTTTTTCTTGTATTCCTAACTCACCCCTTTATTTTTGTGCTTTAGCCTTACACTAGCCACCCTCAACTTAGGCTTTTAGCCTGTGTTACGGTGCACATTATCGATCCTCTGAACCAGGGCCACTTTTGGTAGCCACCCTCAACTTAGGCTTTTTGCCTCTGTCAAGGTACACAATGTTCAAGGAATGATTAGGGCCAATATCAGGATTTTTCACTAGACAAAGGCTAGGATAATTAGGTGTTTTTAAAGAGTATGTACATGTTAGGCTCAAACATTAGGAACAAAGGATATAACATCAATTAAGTTGGTTATTTTTAGGCTACAGTGGAGAATTTAAGAACAATGCCCTAAGATCATTCGCTAATCCAATTAATCTATAATCTAACTTAGAGTAACAGGGCTAGATCTGAATTAGTACAAAATACATGAATTTATCACATTATGCTCACAAACACATGGCACTACATACATTATCAACAAAAGACTGACATATCATGCTATTTTTTTTTTATCAATGTATCCTCACTTATTAGAACAGATATTATCAAAGACCTTAACATGCATGGTTGCTATCTAACTACTTATTTAAAAATTTTGGTGGGTATCCTTTTGCAAAAAAAAACATAAGAATATGCTATATGCAACAAGTATTGGTACTATATGCTACAAATATTATCTAAACATTCTAAACGTGCTCGTTCAATAGAAATAAATATATACATGGATAAAAAGAAAGGCAAGAAAATCCTGGGATAAAAAATTTGGGCAGTTATGGACCATAAGCTACTCAGACTTCTTTGAGGCCCATAACTACCCACACCCCATTGAAAAAGACAAGCATTGTCCCTAATGCACAAAATCAAACAAAAAAAGAACATAAAGGGGTCAAGAAACATACGAGTGCGCCTAAGAGCCAATCTGTGGCTTAGTCTATCCACCCTCCTTTTGCGAGGTGGTCTGCTCAGCAGTTGTACTCTGTCTAGAGGGGCCAACACCCCCACCTGCTCAGTTGCTCTAGCTCGTCTCGTCTCTTCATCACGTCAAAACTTCCTTAAAGCAAGCTTGAGCTCCTTCTCCTCTGAGATCCTCGCACATGTCTCTCCTTTGGATCCTCCTCTATGCAAGGTCTCTTCCTGAGAGAAGACTGAGTAGGCTCCTCAGGAGCAAATAAATCAAACATTGCCATCGAAGGTATCATCTTTGGTGGTATGACTGGTGCCGCTAGTGATGTTGTCATGTCACTATGGAGCTGTTGTATCTCCTTTTATATGGTTGGCAAGTTTAAAGGCTGGGCCTCGCTCAATCGCTTCTGCACCCTCTCCTTGAAGGTGTCGATACGGGCATCCACGGTAGAAATATGATCCTGTTTAGTCGCTACCATGAATGCCTGTGAACAACCCGCTGAGTCCACAACAGCCTAGCGGACCTTAGACCTGATCTGGTGAATAAGTTGAGTCAACTATGACTTAGCATATGACAATATCTGCGCCAAGGCTTGTATATATGTAGCGGACACGTAGATCATGCCCACGATTGAAGCCTATGAAGTAGGGGCCTGTGGTATAGGATCAAAAATGGTGGGCCCTCTCTCATCAACTACCTCAAGCTATAGGGGGCTCTCCTCAATAGAAGCAGCAGTGGTGGTGACACTTTTAGAACCCTCAGGTGGTGGCGCTGGGGTGAACATCTCAGGCATGGGTGGAGGCTATGCTCATTGGTGTGCCATTGGGTTCTCTTTATTCTTGATCAGGCTAGGATCCAAAATATGCTTGGCCTCAATCATTCGGTCTAGCTGGTGTAATATCTCCACCTGAGACTCTAAATAGAGCCTATAGATCAAGCACAGGAATGGGATAGAGGGGCACCTCTACAGCGTAGCCTCATGTATTTGCGCAGTGATAAGATGGGTCTAGTTTATGTCATAGCCAACTATGATGCTAGTAACCAAAACCACATGCTTCGGCGTCAAAGTATTATTGGCAAATGTTGGCCAAATATGTGAAAGAACAATAGCCCACCAAAATTTGGCTGAAAAGCTGAGCAAAGCCTTGATGATAGGCTTTGAGTGAGTGGAAACCCAAGAAGGTTCGGGGCCATGCTCTACAATAAACCCAACCACCCATCTCATCAATGTCTCTCGTTGCTTAGGATCCTTCTTCACTAGTGGGTTCCTAGTCTACCACGCCTTGTAATCGAACTCCACAATGGATTTGGGGGTATAAAACTCAAGACAGAATAACATACGACAGATTGTCTCCCCTGATATATCTACCCTCTGGCCTCTCACTCATGTCTCTGTCAGTTTGGGTTGAACGAGGGCTTTCTTCCCCTTGGGAAGAGAAAGTTAGAATGTGGTTGCATATGAGTCATAAAACTCCCTGACCATGGTCAGGAAGTATCGTCCAAGGTCTTGTGTGAGCCAGTCGAGCCCATATCAAATCATCATGTCATGGAGACCAAGGACAAAGCTAAGTTTGTTAGATATAAATCGAGGCTCCTCACAAATGGAGTAGACTGGCTTTCCTGGCTCTTCTGGCTGCATGCCCTCTTTAAAATCTCCTCCATGCCCTCAATGCACCGACAACTAGTGAAGGCATTCAGTGCCGATGATGATGATGGTGTTAAGGAAGACTCTGCCTCTAATTTTCCCTCGAAGCCTCCCTTAGAACTAGATCCTTCCAGATAGAGTGATCTGTGGTAGCCCGCTCCCATCGTTGTCTCCCTCCTCAGACTAGAGAGCAAGAGCAACAAGAGCCTGAGTATGCCCAACTCTGGTAGTAGCCCTGCTTTGTGGTATAGTCGCCTCTGGGTCAGTTTGGACGTCGAGGATCTCTAGTGAACCACTCA
This sequence comes from Solanum ossicruentum, assembly GCA_025774065.1. Classification (NCBI taxonomy): domain Eukaryota; kingdom Viridiplantae; phylum Streptophyta; class Magnoliopsida; order Solanales; family Solanaceae; genus Solanum; species Solanum ossicruentum. The sequence goes on from JAOTQR010150053.1 coordinate 7,346, forward strand.
CTAGAGTGGTTTGATCATCATCTGAAGGCTTGTCCCTGAGCCTCCTTCTTATAGCCTCGATCTCTGCATATTTGTCTTTTGGGGCCATAGTACCTGAAACATCAACATATACACACCATGGTTAGCGTACAAATCAAGAATTAAAGTGCAAGAATTTCTCTACGTTCAGTTCCAGAAGGGTTCTAGAAAGTCCCCTTTACGAGTCACAGTGAATATTCTACTTATGATCGTCACGAATTGAATTATAATCAAATCGCTTTGGGTCGCTTACCAATGTTAGTAATTGATGATTACACAATTTGAAAAATTTCAAATTTACCTCAAATAAACAATAAATAAACCTTAATTCAATTTTAAAAAATTACGAATTATGAAGGCTTAGTTCGGATCAAAAACAATGAGATTTTTGCTTGGGCAATTCAAACTAGTGATTGCCTAATGAGACTACTAGCTTAATTTAGATTGAAAACAAAACCAGTTTCCAGATTATATATTATAATAGTAATGGTTTCAAAGTAGATAAATGATATCAAAAATAAATAGGTTTAGACTACTCTTTCGACGAGTAAAGAATGGATAGTGGTCCAATAAAATAAAAGCATCCACCTTAATTTATACACGTTAGAATTTCATTCAATTAACAATTTCAAAGTATCATAAAAAATTGAAAAATTGCTTTTTTTCCTAGTTTGGTAAATAAAGTCATGAAATTTTTCGTTTTTGATATTTTTATAAAAAAATGGATTTATCTAAACCAATAAATGATTTTCTTTTAGTCTTTCTAGGATCAGGTCTTATATTAGGGGGTTTAGAGTGGTATTACTTCCCAATCCAATTTATTTCTCCTTTTCCTTGGGATTGGTTCTTTTTTGTACATCATTAGTCTATATTCTATCGAACTCTTATTTTATAACTGCTGCGCAGCTACTTATTTACGTTAGGAGCTATAAATGTTTTAATCATTTTTGCTATGATGTTCATGAATGGCTTTGAATATTACAAGGATTTTAATCTTTAGAGCATAGGAGATGGAATTACTTCGATGGTGTGTATAAGTCTTTTTATGTCACTATTTACTACTATTTTAGATACGTCATGGTACAGAATTATTAGGACTACAAGATCAAACTAGATTATAAAGCAAGATTTTCTAAGTAATACTCAACAAATTGGAATTCATTTATCAACATATTTTTTCTCCCGTTTAAACTTATTTCAATAATCCTTTTAGTTGCTTTAATAGGTGCAATTGTTGTAGTTCTCAATAAAAAATTTCTATTAAAACATGCAATGAAAATAAAATTTTGTTCTGTCTTATCACATTCATTTTCCTTCAATTCTATTTGAATTCTAGCTGGATAAATAGAAAGACTTTAGGTCAATCTAGTACCAATATATTTCTTTGCTCCATACTAATACTATAGGACATAAACAGCTATGTAGACTAGTGGTTCAAAAGAATTTTGTTACCGGAAAGGTCTTTGAGACCAGGTACAACTCGTAAAGTGTTTTATGAGTCATTGACTGTGGTCACAGAGGATTACACTGAGTAATTATATTCAGGCAGGGATCTACGAGACCTATTCATGAGCTGTAAATTAATCTACGACTTATAGAAGGTCTCGTCTGATGGATACTCAAAAACATCAGGTTTCTAGAATTTTGCATGAGGGGCAATTACAACTTATAGATTGTTTCATGGGCCGTAAAAGCCACTATTGAACCAGAAAACTCAGTTACCTGAGTTTCTAAGTCCATCACACAAACCTTGAAAGACATTTGCAACAAATAATTATCATCATTGAAGAAAGAACACATGCACCCACATGATTTCAACACTACACCCATCACCCCAACATGTTCAACACACATACACCCTATCTAGAGTGATTTAGCATAAATTATCCTATAGTTTCGACCACCTCTAATTGATTCAAGCAATAACATACACCTATGGCATCAACCACCAATTGACAATCATAATCATTCAAGCACCTAAGGTGAGTGACAAAATAGGCACAAATGATTAACATTCACACAAGGCCATAATGCCCAGTTTTGGACTTAGAAAAAGATCAATCATCAGCAACCTAATTTCAACTAATCGTAATCAAATTCAAATAATGGTTTTGTTTCTAAACACCATACCCAACATAATATTCAAATCAATCATTTCATACCAGGAAAATGAAGGGTCGTAAATAAACCAAAACATACCAAGAATTGAGATTAACTTGAAGAAGGGAAAGGAGGTGAGTTGAAGCAAAACCCTAGGTCAGCTAAAGTTCTTGTTAGAATTTTTAAGTTGACTATAGCCGGAGGTAGTCGGAAATTTGAGGGTGAAGGGTAGGTTGGGTGATTTTGTAAATAGGGAAAATATCTGATCAAAATAATTTGACCCCTCTATTTATACTTTGACTCGGGTCAATTGAAATTACTGGGCCTGACCCTATGAAACCCCTCATTATGGGTCGTAGATGATTCTACCACTCATAAATCATGGTCTATAGAACCCTCAATGCTTAGCAAGATTTTCAGAAAACTTACTTGGGGTCCACGAGCGCCATTCACAACTCATAGTTTGATCTATGAATCGTAAAGTTGGCTCGTGGACTATAATGCATATTTTTCCTGCTTACTAGAATTCTTTACACAGTGGGGTACGAAACGTAAAATATTTTATGGCCCGTAAACCAAGTCATAGAGACTCAACTGGATGCTCTTCTCAGCCACACTAGCTGACTTCATCATGTACCTTCATACTCTTACTACAATACATTGTTACCCTATATGCAACCAGCCTGTTGTCCAAAATTATAATAAAAAAACACAAGAAAATAAGCTACCTATGAATCCAAAAATTGAAAATAAATCTATAGCTATAGTATTACATCAAAAACATTAGGTTGCCTCCCAAGTTGTGTCTGATTTATTGTCACGACATAACTTGGGCACATTGGTTACTAGACTTTGCCAATTGCCCATACTTTAATTTTCAAATCATTTGGATGCTTTATGGACTGGCGTATATCGAAGACAACTTCTTCATCATTCACTCTAAACCTGAGTTGACCACTTTCCACATACACTAGGGCTCGTCCAGTGGCTAGGAAAGGTCTTCCCAAGATTATTGGGATGTCGAAGTCAACTTCGCAATATAGAATCACAAAGTCTGCAGGGAATATTAATATCTCTACTTTCACCAGCATATCACTAAGTATCCGTAGAGGCTTCTTTACCGTGTGACCCACCATTAACAATCGCATGCTAGTATGAGTAGGGGCTCCCAATCCAAGCTTCTTGTAGACCTCCAGGGGCATCAGATAGATACTAGCACCTAAGTCACATATTGCCCTCGCGAACTTTATATTTCCAATGGTACAGTGTATGGTGAAAGCACCTAGATCTTCCCTTTTCTATAGCACCGCAATGTTGAAGCTCTTGAGAAAGCTCCTGACTCACAGTGCATGTTTTGGTGACCAAGTCCTTCATGTACTTCGCGTACCCTGGCATCTTCTCTAATGCTTAGATGAGAGTGACGTTGATGGAGAATGACTTTAGAATGGGGAGAAACTGCTTGAACTTGCCTTCCTCCTCCATCTTTTTGAGTCTTTGAGGGAAGGGAGGAGGCCTAAGGATGGGCTTAAACCTCTGTCGCGTGTTAGCTACTTCACTCACTCCATACTTTCCATGATCATCTCCTTTTTCCTCATCCTTAGCTGCAATAATCTCCTCACTTACATCTTCTATATCAACCGAAACAGGAGCATCGATAGTTCTGTTTCCACCCCAAGTAGTAACCGCCATACACTGCCCTTTATTTTTCATATTTTGCACTGTACTCCTAGGTAGTGTTCCCCTCTAATGTTGATTCAGTTGAGTCGATACTTGACCAAATTGTTATTCATGTTGTTTAATAGCTATAGAGTGAGATTCTATTTTCTAATTAATGCTTGAAATATCTAATTTCATGCCCCTTAATGTCTCATCTTGCATCTCAGCCTTCTTCAATAGGCGATCAAACATTTACTCAATTCTAGAATTGCCAGCACCTGTGTTGCAGTTATGTGGTGGCATATAAGGACCATTTCTTAAGCCTTCTCTATGACACTAATCTATATATGGACCCTTGTTCCTTTCATAGCAACCTCCACGGTTGTCTCTATAAGCTCTATCTCTACCAAAGTTCCAACCTTGGTTTCCTTGACCTTGGCGCCAATATTCCTGATTGGACCCTTGGGCTTTGGTCCAAAAATCGCCCATCTGATCATTAACAAAACAACGCCCAAATCATATTGCAGCTCATCGTACATGGGTGTGCATAGAGGTTAGTGAACCACTTTGTCCACTCTTTCTTTGTTTTTCTTTATCATCACATTCAAACTTGTGCGAAGTTGAGCAAGCTAGTGCATAATTTCTTCATTAATTAGAGCTTTCTCTGGCCCTACACTGACAACATATGAACTCTATGTGGAAGCTCTATCCCACTGGCCCTATGCACATTTTGTTTTGACCACTCCCTTCATATGCTTGCAATCCTTACTAATGGTTGATCTAGAAACATTTCCACTATGATAGTGTTAGGACAGGCTTGATTGTTCTTATCAAGGGCACGGTAAAAGATCTCCACCAAGGCATCATTAATAATCTTGTGGTCAGGGATGCTCCTCAGACATTTTGTAAACCGCTGCCTAGTAGTGCTTATCGAATCACTAGGAAGTTGCTCGAAGTTATTGATCTGTTCTTTCAACTTGAGCTTCTTCGACCTAGGAAAGTACCTCTAAAAAGCCTTCTGCAAGTATACCCAATTGGTGATTAAACTCTGCGGGAGTTTAGATAGCCATAATGCAGCATTGCTCGTAAGAGATAATGGGAAGACACAAAATCTTACAACATCAATAGACAGATTATATGTTCCTATCACACTCTTACTAACAAATGCCACATTATGCAGGTGGCTATATGGATCCTTTGACTGTAACCTTGCAAATAGCCCACAATTTTGCAGCATCTGAAGTAACCCACTCGAGACTGTGAACTTTATGTCTGCCGATAGTGGTGGCAATACAATAGCTCCAGTACCCTCCATAGCAATAGGATTCAACCTGTACTGATTCCATTGTTAAGAATTGACATTGAAATCCTGAGGCTTTGGAATGTCCTCCAAAGGAGGTGGGTTCTCATTCCCAGTATCTTTATTATTATTCCTATTTAGAGCAGCATTTGCCACGTTGTTGGCGATATCTTGGGCCATTCTTCTTGAAGTTCTGGGGATTTCTGGATTAAATTGTGTTAAGGGCTTGCCTTGACTCATAGTGTTGGGCATACACTACTTGTACAACCTGTAAAGAACAAGAACAAAAAAAAAACAAAAGTAAAATAAAAGGAATTAAGGATTAACACTAACTACTAATAAATTTATTAAGTCTAGCCGTATTCCCCAGCAACAATGCCAAAATCTTGATATCACCCAGGTTACACTTCTTTTTTTAGAGGATTAAACGATTACTGTCAAGATAAAGAACCTAATCTAGGTTAGGGTCGATCTCACAGGGAATATGTAGACTCACAAAAATTCACCAATATATAATCTGAGTAATTAACTGACTCAATTCCCTAAAGGGAGGGGGATTTTGAAATGATCAATGAGAAAATATACTAAACTAACTATCACAAGAGAAAAATCAATAATAGAGAGCAACTAGGGTGAAACGACCCCAAAAGTGCTCGAAAGTGTGTCTTAGAAGTGCCCAGAATTTTAATTTCCATATATATCAACATCTGTTCATTATTTCAAAAATTCGACTTCATATTCTTGTTCAAGGGGTCAAATTTAGGGTGAAAAGGGTCTAACCTGAATGTTAGAGCAACCGTATCAAAATCCATAAATCAAAAAAAACGTGATTTAAAAGGGTCAACTTTAAAGGGGCATATCTCTTATCAAACAAAGAATTGGGTAGCCCACAATTTACCAAATTAAATCTCTTTGAATTATTTTTTCAACACACTTGGTTTCACCTCATTCCGAGCTTGGATGAAGAATTTATACCCATTTTCGTAGAACTCGTGTGTGTAGAATGCAAATTTCAATGAGTAATCCACATCGCAAAAGTGTTATTTTGGTCCTGGCTTTTTTGACTTTGGTCTAAGACTTTCAATTATTGGTCCAAAGGGTTCTCACACTTGAAAATACCTATACATAGCTTTATTTTACCCTCATACCAACTTAAACATTCCCAACACTCACTCAAACACTTAGACTAATATTTCTCTCAAGATTCAAGTCCCAAAACTTCTTCTGGATCCAAGGATTTCCTTCAAGATTCAAGCCTCCATTTTCAATCTTCATCAAGAGTTTCCTCAAAGTTAAGGATTGTGGGTTTTAACCATTGGGTTTTTTCACCCATGGTGGCCTAACCTCTTTTTTACTCAATTTGCATGATTTAAAGTTGGTTTTACAAATGGATTTACTAGTATGAATTTGTCTACGAACTATGTTAAAGTTGTATGAATTTGTGACTATTTTTCTATGTTTTGAGCTATAAATCTTGGATTTGTTGTAAGATTTCAGGAGGAATTTTGATGTATATTACTTGTTGCAAGGTGTTGATTGATGATTTTACAATGGATTTTCTTACAAGATTTCACTCTTGCATTGCATGATTTTGCACTAGCATTACACACCCACCAGGTGTTAGATAAAATGCCTTTTAAGGATTCTTTAGGTATTGATGATCTATTGATTGATTTATGATCAAAGTGACACTATGACGATTATGAGCTTTCTAAATATAACTCATGAAAATGCTGATGATGTTGTAAAGCCGGGTTTAAGCCCTTTGTTAAAGAATTTACCTCTTGTGAGCCCTTTAATATTGATTTTGATGCAAGGGTAATGTTTGATGAACTATTCTTATGTTTGTAGTTGGGCTCAACATTAGAGGTCAAGAATATTTTAGAGCTACTCCTGTCATGATTCTATTTTTTTCATAAGTTACTAAAGTATGATTATTACAAGTATTCCATGGGATTAGACTTAGCACTGATGGATGTAGGGTTTTCTCTCTTTACTTGAACTATGTGACACCATAGGACTATGTTGTACCCTTGCAATACTAGTGGATCCACTTACTACTCTTTCTCTTGAGGTTCTTCCCAAAATTTGGTCGTGTTCCTGTAAGGTGAAGTTCTTAATGAAATTCTTTCGGAAATTGGATCATGTTCCCGTAATGAAGGTTACTTCATATGAAATTGGGTCATGTCCCCATAAGTTTGAAGTATGGTTTACCTTGACAAGTAGACCACCTCTTTACCGGTGAGGGGTAGTTATCAACATTTCCAAGTTGTAGGTCGCTTGGTCTTATTCTAGATCAGTTGGAGTCTCTTCCCATACTTATGTACTATGTTCTATGCAATTGGAATGACTTACAAGCATGGTTTACTTAAGCATTCATCATACATGTCATATTGTTATTATGCTATATATTGTTTATATTTATGCTTTTTGACTATGTTGCCTATCTCTTCTTGCATTGCATCCTACTTAGTACATTCAAACGTACTAACGCATACTTTATGCCTATATAATGTCACCGTGTAGGAATAGGTTCCCCTATTGATTCTCCTCCTCGTGGCTAGACAGAATGTTCAAGTTAGCATTTGGTGAGTCCTCATGTCCGGGGACAATATCTATCCTCTCTCATGTTTATGTTTCAATTATATCTTGTATATTTAGATTACCTATTGTCATTGCTATGAGGGTGAGTCTAGTTGCTTGTCTTGGCCCCCGCTAAGTATCTTTAAAGGTGTTGTTGGACAAGTTGTGTATTATGCTTGAGCTTGACTCATCGATGATATTTAAGTATTACTTCCTCTTTCTCTCTCGCTCCCTTTGTCCCAATTCCCCTTGTTTATGTTATCTCTTATTGTCATTTGTTAATTGTTTTCGTGACCAAGGATGTGCAATAATATGCTATGAGGCTTATTTGGGGTTACTTTGGGTTCCCCATTCACTGGTCACGTTTAGGCCCTAGGCTTGGGTCGTGACATAAAGTATTATGTTCTCCATAATTCCCCAACTCAGTATCCTTGGATAACCTAATTCTTTTCTAGTGTATAGGATGCAGGATGGTAAGTTAAGTTCAACAAGCCCTTTTATCAAAGGTGAGAGGTGAATTTCACTATGCGACTTGGCCATCTATATAGTGTGCATTACTAACCATTATCTATTGGTCCTAGTACAATGTCCCTTTGGCCTAGTTTGGTTGATTAGACAAGAATACATCAATTCAACCCTGTTGATTAATCTCTTTTCCTATTCATTACTACCTTGGTCCAGTTAGTAACACTAGGCATGTTCTAATGTTGTACACCACTAGAATATATGTAAAACGAAGAAAGTTAATTAATACATGCATATATACCTTCCAAGAATTGTGAATTATCCGATTTTACTTTGTTAGTTCTTCATGGTCCCACAACCCTACTTGTAGATTTAGTTATGCATGCTATGTGTAGATGAATAGATTATGAATTTAGAAGACATAATTGAACAATTACCCAATTGATTTAAGAACAAGCAAATCCAAAGTCAATGAAAATCACAAGCTTGAAGATCAAGTTACACCACAAGTCTTCTCAAAGACTCTCTCACAATTTTCTCGCTAAGAATATTGAGTTCTCTGAGCACTTAACCTAAACTGCAAAATACTGACGCGAACTCGAGAGAACTTATGAAAAATAACCTAAAAAACCTATTTACAAAAATTAAAACATGTCCTAAACAAATTAGGAAATTGGTCGGTATGCCATATGAAAATACTTTACGACTCATATTGTCTTCTACTGCTCGTAGCCAGGGTCTCGTAATCTGCTGCTAGACTTTTGAACATCACTTCTACAACACCCCTTTATGGCTCGTAACATGGTTTATGACCCATAAAAGGGGGTTTTATCTGATAACTTCCTGCAAGTCCACTCCTCTGACCCTCAAGGCACAAAAGGTATTCTACGACTTGTAAACTGCTCCACGACTCCTCTGCATGTATGTAGACTTCAACTTTAGCAAATAACCCCTCACTAGAAATTCTTAGGACTCCAATCTATGACAAGTACAATGCTCTATGACCTGTAAAGGTTATCGTACAATAGTAAAAACCAGCAACTTCTGCAATTTTTCGCCAAATCATGGGCAACCTGTAATCCTACAAATCTAAACACAAAAACACAAGAAACCTACAAATACTGCATTGAGAACATACAAAATCCTAAGTTTTAAGCATCAAAAGTGTTGAATTTTGGCAGCACATCACTTGGTCCGATACCAATTGGTGTAACGGATGCATCCACTGAGTATATGGGCACAACGTCCCTCATTAGAATAATAACAAATAAAATTAGCTAAAAGTAGTAAAGTAGCGAAGTAAAAATCCACAAGCTATTTTATGTGGGAATCCCCTTGCTCATGGGAGGAGAAAACCATGACCGACACACAAGATTTCAATCCAACTTTATTAAACTCAAAGGAGCAATGCTTGAGACTACAAACTCTAGCAATCAAGGAGTTTAACTCCAAATCTCTTCTCGTCACTGTGATAACTCTACCAAAAGTATAAAAAAAACTAAGAATGCTTGAGACTGCAAACTCTTGCAATCAAGGAGTTTAACTCCAAATCCCTTCTCATCAATGTGATAACTCTACCACAAGTACGAGCAAACTAAGTACCTACTCCATTACCCACTAAATGAACTAACTCTAGTCAACTTATACTTCAAGACTTACCATAGATAACTCTAGCAATAAAAAGCATAAGCTTGCTAAATATTAGATCCCTCTATATATTAGGAATCGATTTAGAAAATACTACACCATTAAAGAACAATAAAGTACACAAAAAGTCAAGAACAACTCTGATCTTCCTACTATGCTACTTGAGATTTACCAAGAATACTCACTCAATATGTATAGAAACTCTCAAGCTTTTTGATGTAAATACACAACATCAACAATATTTGGAGAAATTTAATTAGATAGACAATTTCTGCAGAGTAGACAGACGCACACCAACAAATAATAAACTACCAATACATGTTGTACTATTTTCTGGTGCCACTTTCAGGTTCACAACACTCATGGGATTAGGTCCATCATTTATTCCCACGATTTGTTAAATCATAAAAAAAATTGTAAAATCACTGGAGTACTGCTCCTATATGTCCTACTTAGTCTCCATGGTAGCCGATGGTACCTCTATTAAACCTTAACCATTAGGATATCTCTAAAGCAAAGCTGTCTGAAATCTATATTAAAATAACAACTAGGACCTCAACAGAAGTCATCCAGTCATCTACTCATATAAATCATTTGGGACACATATTTTGTAAAAATGACCCCGTATATAAATTCTAAGTGTGTCAACGAGTCCAGAATATCAAATTTTGTGGGGAAATATAGTTAATTTATGTGCATAGTTTTTTCAACAAAACCTAAGCACCTGGTCGATGAATTTAAAATTGGCAATATCTGTAGTTTTAACTAATGCTAGTGCAGGGTTATTTTACCCTCCATGCTCATATGCCTCTTGGCTACAATTTCAATGAACTAGAGTTTTGGTCTCCATAATAGCGAGGCCTAGGCCTTGTTTGAAGAGGGTGCATAATTGTTCTTTGTGAATATGAAATTGCCTATGTGAACACGATGGTCAGTTTGTTGGAGGTCTATGATTGTTGTATCAACCCAATTTGTCAGCTCATGATGGCACCTCCCATAACCCACCAGTAGGTAAGCCTAACCCTAAAGTCTAGAGTCATAGGTGGTGGAGTTCCATAAATAGAAGAAAGAAGCAAGTAGTAAGAAGAAGAAAGAGAGGAAGAAGAGAATATAAGCAATACACAAATAAAATACCAAGACTTGGTATTAACTGGTAATCGAGCTACTAAATAAAATAAACGATTACAAAGTTTTTACAGATAAAATAACAATGATAACAGAATAGATCATCTCCGAATTAAGATGAAGATTAGTCCTTAATCCATAAATAGAAGGACATAGAAAGCTCTGAATGCCAGAACTCACCTAAGACTCCAAATTTCAAAATCTATTTCGCATAATATCCAAGTCAACAGTGTGAACCTGTACTCTAATCTATAAGGTGTAGAAGTGTTGCATGACTACCAATAAGTGGCACTCAATAGGCACTGGCTGACTAAGATGTAAAGATAAAGCAAGTATAAATAACATGTAAGTAGGGAACATATATCATAACTAACTATGAAATATAACAGACTAGCAATAAGGATAAAATGAAACAAAAGAGAGAAAAAAGGGAAACAACCGATAGTTCAAGAGATATACCTGGTGGCATCAGCGAAGAACCTAATCACAGAGACACTATACGAAGGTGGATAACTTAACTGAAGGCATCCTAATAGACTACCACAAAAATATCACATAAAAGCCTAGAGGGTCAAGTCAACATAATTCCTACATAAAAGGCTAGATAAATAAGAACAAGAGTAGTAACTATTCTCAAACAAGACACCACCCTTTACTACCATAAGTTCACATGTAATCAAACAATACCTTTCAAGCCCCTCTTTTCCTAGAAGGTTCACTCAAAATCAATCCAAACCCGTATGGTATCTCATATTGTCGAAATGTACAAACCAATATTCCAGTGTTAGGCAATGTACATGAGTGAGAGTTGTGATATAAAAACATGTAATACTATTAATGCCATGTATCTCAATCCAAGGTAAGAATTCCATAAGGAAATCCTAGTCTAAGGCTCTAACCAGGGACAAAGAGACAAGAAACAAGGTTTACTCCTATCCCATCATATGCAACTCAAACTACATGGAGTTTATACTAAACAATATCTTATCAAGATCAATAAAAAGTTAGTAGATTGTAGCCTGGAAGCCAATCACATGCACTTAAAGTCCACTTTGCGATGAGTTTCCAATTTGAATCACCTCCAAATGCCTCCACATTATCAAAATATTGATCACCTTATCAGTATAGACATTTTGACACAGAAACTGCATTTTCCAGAGATGGACCAAAAATTAGGTTAAAAATAGGATTATGGGACCCACAATGTGAATCCCCAAATTGAATCCAAAAAAGGTTCTAAATATGTTATAGAACATTTACTCTATAATGGGGTACAAGTTGATACTCTTAATAGGAGAAGTCAACCCAACATTTGATATCATTAAAAGGAGAAATGCAGGAGAAGGGTTATAATGAGTTGGTCGGTCAATTCTATGTTTCTATATTATTTATGTTGTTCTAAGCTTCTATATAGTGACCTAAATTTATTATGACCTGTCGGGACAATCGAAATGGCTATTGGGTGTTTTGATTAAGAATTATGCAAGTTTAAAACCCTGTGAGAACTTAAAGCTGCCAAAATAGTTTTCTAGTAAAACCCTAGTAATCAGCATCAAAATGGAATTCTGAAGGTTTCGTTAGTTTTGAAATGGCCGAGGGTGGTTGGACTAAGGATGGACTGTTCCAAGTCAATTTTGAGCTGAAAGTTGCGAAATGAGTTTAATCAAAAGCCAAAAAATGTATTTCTATTAAAACCTAACTAGTCATGCTCATAGCGAAAAACTGGTGGCTTGGCTACTCCAGAATGGTGAAAATAGTCTAGGATGACCCTTCGCCAGTTGTTGGGGTCATTTTGTTGCATTTTGACCCCCTCAGTTCTTTTAGCCAATTTACTTAGGAAGCAGTGGGGTACTCATTTTATTGTAGGGGCTCTATTGGGATTTTTAACTGCGTTGTTAGATCCAGAGCATTGAAATCAGTGTGGTTAAACTATTTATTTGCAGAAAATGGACACCGAATGCCTCGGGAATAGCCCAAAGAAGTTTGGTTTTGAGTTGGTGCAACACTAGCAACACTAGCACTCCACATTCAATAAGGATAATGTTGCGTTCGTGGAGGTAAGCATTGGCATAGCTCTATGTTCATGGAGAGTCTCCTGCATTCAAAGAAAAGGATAGTGACCCATGCCTATGCGTTCACATAGAAAAGTGATATGGTCTAAAAAAGTGTACCAGAACTTTCTGGATAGCCATAACCAAAATCTTCACAAGCTCGTAGAAAATCCATTCCAACTTTGTTTTTGATAACCAAGGGTCCACATGACTCGACTTTTCCCAAGGAACATCGTGGTGAAGTTGGATTTGGGATTAGGCATAAAACTCAAGGTAAATTGTTGTTTTAATTGTTGTTGCTTTCGAAATTGTGAAAAACGTTGCGTGTTAATTTGTAACCTATTCTTGATGCGATGGACTAAAATTTAAGCCTAACCTATTGTAGATTCTAAGTGGAATGTGATGGTATGCTGGGGGTTGACTGGAATTGTCTGATTTTTGAGAATTTAGATTGTGAAAATTTTGAAAAGAATATTTTCCCGGCTGCTTTTAACTTCATTTTGGGTGTTTTCTAGGTGTTTTGGGGTCTATTTTGGGCCATATTTTTTGCTATAGACTAAGTCTATCATGGGAAACATTTTTGGGATTTTGTTCAAAGTTTCGGTCAGAGATCCCTTTTTCTCTCATTTTAGGCACTTTTGGCCCAATTTCCCTCATTTTTCAAGATAATACAACCAAACTGACGGTGTTAATATAGTGGATTACATTTCAATAGATGAGCTACTTTAAGAGACTTTCAAGAAGGGAAAAGCATGGTTGGACTGATTTAGAGTTGAGGTAATAGTTTACACGTAGGCTAGAGTTTTCATAAATCTTGGATTGAGTAGAATTACATGCATACTATGCCTAAAATGTATACGAGATGCTAGTTGTCCCTGGTATACATATGGCTATGGAATTGTACTCTGCGTGGTTGGCTGTGAATACTATGATCTCAATGTATGTACCTATATGTCGATATTATTAAGTATACATGCATACTATGCCTAAAATGTATACGAGATGCTAGTTGTCCCTAGTATACATATGGCTATGGAATTGTACTCTGCGTGGTTGGCTGTGAATACTATGATCTCAATGTATGTACCTATATATCGATATTATTAAGTGTAGGGAGGCCCAGTAAAGGTCGTGTATGGGCCGATGCCATGGGGAAGGTACATATTCTACTCTAACTAATATATGTGGGTTTATGTTACCTGATATTGATGTGATATAATTACTGTAGGGCCACTTGTTGATTTCCTGCAATATTATGACTTGATTCCTAGCATACTATGATCCTGTTGGGCCTAGCTTTTTTGGGTACTTATGATATCCTAGTTATTACTACTTTTTTAATTCTATTACCTGCTATTGGTTAGATTATAGCACCATTTCCCTATTAGGCCTGATTCTACCCCTGTTGTTGAGGTCTATTCTCTTGTGCCCTGTCATAAGTAGGGTTTGGTTTCTGCATATATGAAATTGAGGATGAGTGGTCGTTACCCATGGGTTGTTGGCATTTATAGGTGAGTGGGCCAGATTGTGTAGGAGTACCTATGTTGTGAGCGTCGTTACCTAAATTAGCTCTGGCATGACATGATTCTAGTGTTTTGAATATGATAGACTATTTGAAAGAGGAGGTGTTTGATATCTCGAGTCCTAGATAAAGCACTCCATTCCTGTCGAGTATCGGTGGCCATGTATAATTTTTTGAGTCCCTGAGTTATGTGCCCCATGGTGTTGCATCTGATAATCGCAACCAAGATGTCAAGCTTTGGATATCGACTTCTAGGACTAAGTACTTGTAAATATTTCGGGTCGTGGACCTCATTGAACTCATTATGGGGCGAGGCCCCATTATGGATTCCTTAGGTTTAGGACCTTGATGACTAGATATTAGTGTTGGGCCTATGATTGACATTTGGAGCTAAGACATTACTGACTATGCTAGGAGAGGGGGGTTTCTTTCTCCCATAGTGGATACGCCTCACTATTATAATTATGGTTAGACCGCTTGGCCCTGGCTGACTGCCCGACCAGAGGCCAGGTCAGAGGACCCGAGGTTCGAGTCTTCGTGTGGTACTAGTTTTTGGATGGGTCCAGGGCCCAATTATTATTATGGTATTAGGGCCGAGGGCTTGAATTATTACCTATGGATCAACTCACCTATGCACATCTTGATTGTTTGTGGGTGTACCCTCAGGGCTTATGGGGTCTCAAAGGGCATTCAAGCTTAGATACTAGGGCCTTACACCTATGTACAAATTATCCTTGATTTCATGATATTGATAGTTGGACTCTCTGATGGTTCTGTGGGGTTTTAGTGCTTATATATCAACTATATTTTACGCGGGTATACTTCTCGGGCTTATTGGGGCCCAGTTGGCATTTAATCATATCGGGGCCTTGGCATAAGTGTACAACTCCATGTCCTTGCTCAATGATAGTTGTAATATGGGTTCACTCAGTTTTTGCCAGATGGGGTGATTCCACTTTGCCATGATTATTTCAGTTTAGATTATAGGATGATTTGACGGGTCTACTGTTTTTAGATACATTTGAGCTTCCTTATGCATTTATTTTACTCAATCGATTGATAATTCCTACTGGGTGCCTTATTCTGGTACTCACCCTTACTTCTACATCTTTCCATGGTACATGTCTAGGTAAAAGCTGGGGCCATTAATTTCTAGGGATCTAGAAGTGCGTGAGACTTCTTTTAGTGAATACTAGAAGCTCTAGCTTTGTCACAGTCTCCTTTTCATGGCCATCATTCTTATTTCAGACTCTGAATTTGTCAGTAGTACTATGTATTTTATAGGAGCACTTCCAGCTGTCCCAGATTTTATATGACTCTGTACAACTAACTTCAAGGTTCTGGGTAGATTTTTGTTATTATATTATTATTATGTCGATTTAGGATTGACTAGATGTTAGGACAAGTCTCCTTGGGTTAAGATTTTGGCTTGCCTACAGGTGACTCTTAGTAGGAAAATTGGCATCAGTTTCTAAGGTTCTATGGTCTCAGTTGCACAGAGTTACTGTCTAACAGAGTCATATAGATGGCTATGGAGACGTTCGTGTAGAGGTGGCAAATGGGTAGATTGGATTGGATTTGGATGGATTGAATATGAATTTGGCCAAAATGGATTGGATCACAATCCATCCATATAAAATATAGGTAAATATGGACTTTGTCAAATATGGTTTGGATAAGAATAGTTCCAACCCGCTTTATTCTCTTGAAGCCAAAAAAGATTTAATCAAAAGTAGATTGCTAATGTTCAATCCCAATCACCCCAACCCTACTCCCAAATAATTTTTTTAAAATAAATTATTTTTAAAATTTTTTAAATAAAAGTTCAGTTCTTCGGTGTACCGAAGTTTTGAGACCCCTACACTGAATCGAAGAATTGAACTTTTGAAAAAAGAACACCTACACCGAACTCAAAAAATTGAATTAGTTTGGTTTGGTTCGATTTTTTGATATTTATGTCCACCCCAATAAAAAATTTAAAGGAAAAGTTCAAATTTTTTGCTCCCCACGGATGCGAAATCGTAAAAATGAATTAGTTTGGTTTGATTCGATTTTTCAATTTTCTGATATTTATGCCTGTCCCAATAAAAAATTTAAAAAAGTTAATTTTTTTGTCCCCCTCCCCTTCTCCCCACCGACACCGAACTGACAAGTTGAATTAGTTTTGTTTGGTTCAGTTCAATTTTTTAATTTTCTGATTTTCTGGTATTTATTCTCACTCCAATAAAAAAATAAGAAAAAGTTAAATGTTTTTGCCCCCAGCCCTCCCCCCACCAACATCGAATCAAAAATCGAATTAGTTTTATTTGGTTTAATTTTTTGATTTTTGGATATTAATGCCCACCCCCTAAAAAGTAAAAAAAGTTTTTTTTCCCTCCTCCCACCCCGACACCGAACTGAAAAATTCAATTAGTTTGGTTTGGTTCAATTTTTCGGTGCTTATGCCGACCCTAATAAAAAATTTAAAAAAGTTAATTCCCCCACCCACCCACCCTGACACTAAACTGAAACACTGAATTCGTTTGCTTTGGTTCAATTTTTTTATTTTTCGGTATTTATGCTGGCACCAATAAAAAATTTAAAAAAAGTTAATTCCCCCACTCACTCACCTACCCACCTCGACACTGAACCGAAAAATTGAATTAGTTTGGTTTGGTTAGATTTTTCAATTTTCCATTCTTTATACCCGTCCCAATAATTTTTTTTAAAAAAAGTTAATTTTTTCCCCCTCCCTCCCCCCCCCGACACCAAATCGAAAAACTGAATAGTTTGGTTTCGTTCAATTTTTTTATTTTTTGATATTTATGCTCATCCCAAAAAAGATTTGAAAAAAAGTTAATTCACCCCCCACCCTTCCCCACCCCGTCATCGAACGGAAAAACCAAATTAATTTGGTTTGATTCAATTTTTTGATTTTTCGACATTTATGCCCGTCCCAATAAAAAATTTTTTTTGCCCCCCACCCTGACACTGAACTTAAAAAAGAATTAGTTTGGTTTGGTTCAATTTTTTAATTTTCTGATAGGAGGAAGTGGCTTTTTTCCAAGGAAAAATGAAATGCAATTCTTTTCGTAATGAAAAAAGTCGCCTAGGGAAAGTAGAAGTCCGAGATGACTGAGGTTGCGCGCGCCGCTCCTTTTCTCCACACAAAAAGGAGATTCAGCCTAACGCTTTCACCCGTTTTGTGTACAAGCAGTTATTTAAGGCGGGACTTTCTGGTCAAACAATAGGGGGCCTACGCACCTTTCCTGAATGGGAAAGGGCACTGGATCCCTTCGGGGAATCCGTCCTGGTCTCGTATGGATCTTAATCGTGGTGGAGTCCATTCCTGGTGAAAGTGCTCACTTGAGACAACCGTTCCATGGGAATATTTACGGGCTATACTAACGGGGCGGGAATCGAAGTGGGGGACCCCTCGAGGGAAACTTGGAACTCGCGCTTAAGGTGCCTATGTGGGTCTGGGCGCTTAGCATGAAGCATCTCCTCTGCTGGTGTTAAACTGGTGAAATTCTTGCCCTGGCATCATTCGGCCCCTCATGCTTTCTGCTCCTGCATCTATTTGATAGAGTTTCTTTTCGCTCGTCATCCTCAATCTGGTGGTCCCTCTCCTAGACGTCTCGCAGAGCGACTCTCAACGGCTTACACAGATAAGGCAAGAAAGAACCTTTTTTTTCCTCTGACTTTCTCTCTCATTTGCGGAGCTAAGAAAGCGGGCTTTTCCAGAATGCGTCTTCTAGTCTTCATGTGGGTTACATCTGATTCGTTAAACGTTGGTTTCTCATACAGGAGGAAATCTCACTATCGGTAACGGAAGGGATTTCTATGAGGGTTGGCAAATATTTCTCTGTTAAGACTCTTTGATCGACCAAGACGAAATACGGATCTCATCACAGCACTTGTAGTAACCCTCCTAGTCCTACCCCTTTCATCTTGGGGCCGACTCTCTGCCATCCTGGCTTGCTTTCTTGGCTCGGACAATACTTGGCTCAATCTCTTCGAACCTCTACCTAGTGCATCTTCGAATCTTGTTGAATTTGTCTACCCCATTCATTACCTTATTGTTTAGTTAGAACCAGAATCCCTATACCTAAAGCTACTGATTCAAATTCTTTTATTAAATGTACGCCTTCTGAAGGAAGAGTCCATGTCCCTTTAGACGGCGGAGCTGGTTCTAACCTCTTCTTTCGCTTACTGCTTTAGGAATGATTAGTCCACTACTAGAGAAAGAGCCCCTTTCTTTTCTTTGGCGCCTAGTCTTCAAGTTCTTCTTCAATGTAAATTGTAACTTACTCCAATGCTACCTCGTTCCTATCTTCTTTTGGCAATGCCGGAACATCCTCTGTGCCGTGCCCTGGATATGCCATTTTCGCCTTATCTGAATCTCTTGACTGAGCTGCATTTCCAATCCGTTTAGTCGGTCTCGTACCCAAGTGTATATCCCTTATATTGAAAGCAGAGAATAATCTTACCACTCTAAGTCCATCTATTCCCTCAAAACCTTCCTAATTGAGCTTCCATTGAAGAGATGGGAGCACATTTGTAACTCAACGAAACGAATCTCATGGATACCCCTTCTTTTCTTGAGCCAGAGTTGGGGCTTTTGCGGCATCTACTTCAGTATTAGATAGAGCAGATAGTTCAAAAGAAGGTTGACTTCTCTGTCACTTCCGTACTTCTGTAACTTCTCTTTAGCTTATTCATTGAATTGAGGAAAAGATCATATTATGAAACTGTTAAAGGAAAAGAAAAAAGTCAAGTGAGAGAAGCCCACATACCCGGTCTTCTTTACCCCCATTGCTAGGGGCCTCACTGTCACCTTTGGCTCGAGCTACTTTTTCTTTCGAGAACAGATAGCTTGCTACTCAATTCTACCTCCTAAAAAGCAAGCCATATCATAATTCAACCTAAGAACTTCACTCTACCCGGGGGTCTCTGATTCTCGTTCTTTCTTTTTTTCTATCTTGATCTACTCCCACCCGTTCCATCTTAGATTTGACTTTGATATTCCTTTATTTCATTAAACATGGAGTTGGTCATAGGACAATCTTCTTTTTTAGCTCTCGTTTCTTTTTGAATCTGTTTAAGAAATTCAAACTCCTAGCCTTTTTTAAGTATGCTTCCACCGAATTCGTTAGGGATGATGATGTGAAAGCCTTGGCAAGGAATAAAAACCTCAATTCTACATAGTGTTGTATGGCTGAAGGAGTTCGGCGAGTGACCTTGATAGCGAAGTCACAGAGATCATTGAATTGTTGGAGCGCAGTTTACTATACAAGTAAAGAGATTGTTGCGAGCTAATAGCGAGTGGACTTTGGCAGGTGTCGGTAATCTGTAGCGATGGAGTATCCCATTACCTTTCTTTTGGTTTTTTCATCTACTACCTTCATTTAGGGTAATAGCAGTACGACAAGATCATTCTGGCATAGCAACATCCGATTTGCGGCTCTATTCAAAGGCTAAGCGAGATCTCGAGAAGTGGTGTGTGTCTGTAGCCTGTTGATCAGCTTTCTCCTATCTGTTCTTCTGAACAGTTCTAGAAAAAGAGCAGGCTTCGAGGAAGACAAACTGTCACACCATTCTGAGGAAGTTTACTGGTTCAAATGTGAAAGGAGACAAGTCCCCCTACTTTGTCAATCACAGTCATCTCGTGTATTCTATTCTCGAAAGCATGTAGATGGAAGGCCCTTTTTTCAGACTATCTTGTTTTCAAGCCTCCACGGCCATCCGGGGTTCTCCATTCTCAGAAAGCTTTAACTTTCCCATGTGTGCACAAGCTTGCGAATAGTTTCTGCGATCACACAAGATAATTTATTAAACCGGTTTATGCTTGTAGCAACCCCCGAGGGAATACGTGTAATAGCCCCACGGTTCACCCAATTACCAGTTGGATCATGAGCAGACATTTCTATGGCGATATCCGCTTTGACCTCAAACCGGTCTTGCACATTAATTGAAGCCAAATAGATGTCTTCAGCGGAGGGATTTTGGTTGTGTGCCAAAAGCAGGAGCTGGATCGACAGAACCGAATCCCCTCCAATGACCTCCTCCTCGTGATATGGAAAGGGGGTCACATGAGATGGACCGCTTCTGCTTCCTCGGAAGCTACAGGATTAGCAGGAGGTACAACTTGTTCCACTGGGAGTGGCAGATTTACTGATGCACTACTCCCCCAGGAGTTCGCTTCTTGCTCAAAATTAGTCCACACGCCCCTGGGCGAAGAGAGGACCGATGGTTCCGGCTCTGTCCTTCTTTGACGAAATGGATGTTGTATGAGAGGTTGGGAATGAGGGACTTCACTAAAGATGGTCTGTCTGTGCATGAGGAAGGTCTTTTTCCTTTATCTCTCTGCTATCCCATCCACTGAACTGTCAGTATCGTGACAAGTTCAGAATGTTGGCTGAGTGTAGACTAGTTTGTTCAGGCAGTCACAGGCTTGATAAAGCTAAAAACGGAACTTAGCTTCTCACTCACTACATCAGAAGCGAAATCCTGAACTGAAAATATAATGCGAGCTGGAACGGGGTTGCCTTAGCTACTGTGGTGTACATATGCCAGGAATCACACCATAGCCGGAGTTGATTGAGGTCTAGATATTGATGTAGAAAGGAGCGAGGTTACGAGCTAGCGGAGAAGAAAGCATACGATTCTGTTGGTGTGAAGTGAGCTTTCACAATCGAAGCGGCTAAAGGAGCCTGCTTTGGTGACCCTACGAGGAAGTGTTGTTTATTAAAGTCAGCTTCAAACTTCTGGTAATCGCTTATCCCAAGGTAGGTAGGCTTAGATAAGAAATACAGGCATTTTTTCTCTATATCAATCCTTCGATAAAGCACTCAAACCAACGAGTAAGGAAAGGAGGCCTTGAGTTGATATTTAAAAGAAGGAGTTCGTCCTTGTGTGTTGCTTCCTTTCCTTCCGCTACTTTTTGTGTAAAAAACTCCTCTTTTGTTTAATTCATAATCAACTTTCTCTAGCGGAATTAGACTTTCATTTCTCTTTCTTCAAATCCTATCAACAATCAAAGAAAAATTTGAAAATCAGCGAATTCAATGTTTCCATATCCCTCTGGGAAGGAAATCATATATTGAATAGAGGGTACTCCACCCCTGTAGAGGATACAACACATTGAAATAAAGGAATTGGTGGATCTCTCCTATCAGACAGATCAACGGCACCGGGCATGGGATACACAGGCAGGAGAGCCGATTTGACCGACAAATGAGCGCCATTTTTTTAAAGCAAAAGCGTTGTGCCAACTTGCGTACATGATTTATATGTGGATTTGATACTATAGTAAAATCCTCTTCATAAGTCCTTTCTCACAGGCTATTCAAGGTCTGTTGGCTTTCTTGCTTATGCGGTACTTCGAAGGCTAAGCCTCGTTTATACATCGAGAAAGATCGTCTGTATGAAAGCTCTGTTATGCACCAACGACGGCCCCTTCTCTTTACCTTTCTTGTGCCCTACCTCATTCCTTTGTTGGCTTGAATTCCATCTCTTTTCTTCTTTGTTTATGAGAGTTACTCATAGGACGACCCACCGGTAGACCAAGACTTGAACGGATAGAATCGTACTATAGCTGTCGATGCCGGTGCTGCTTGCCGACGGCCCTTCACATACTTCTCTAGAGTCAACGATACCGCTTTTTCCGTCACGGAAACTGTTTGCTGTGCTTGGGTCAGGGAGATTCGATTTGCTTGGTTGGGTTCTTTGCTTGCTTATTCCACTTCTTAATCATCCTTCATTTCACTAATTCATATTAACATGGACCTTTAGATAGGTTTTACACTTTTCTCAAAGAAAGAGGAAAGGTTGGCAGTTCAGGCTTCAGATGGAATTCAAGGAGAAATTCAATAAGACAGAGCTTCCTTTGAAATAAACCTACTTATTTGATTGATGTCCAGTTTCCCCCACTCCTAAGCTAAGTAAGGAGCAAATAAAGCTCTTTGAAGGACGAATGCTAAAAGAAACTATTTATGTAGTAATAGTAAGTAGTAGCAAGAACAGGAAAGGTATAATAGCATCAGTCCTTCCAATCAAGCAAGCGACCAACGATTGCCATCAAAGAAAGAAGTATAGACTATAGACTTGCAGGATCAAGTGGGAACTTGACAGGTCTCACAGCTACTAAGCTTTCAAAAGGGCGGCTTAGCCTGCACTTTGTGCAGAACTGAAAGGTTAAGGCAACTGA